>BMAV01022125.1:31478-48388 GCA_019973955.1 Trichonephila inaurata madagascariensis | reverse complement strand
AGAATTAAGTGTCATTTTCTTTTTAGAAACCTTTCTCTCTCCCAGCTATATTTTTCTACCATTTTGTTATAATCATGAAAACATGGAATTCGCCAAAGAAAGAAAAATAATAAACTTTCTTTTTCAAAGGAAGGAAATATAGCAACAGCTTTTTCGACCAAATGGTCATGCTATGCAGATGGAAGCAAACAAAAAATGCCGCTGAAGTGTTCTGATATTCATGTGATGCTTTAGCGCTTAAGCTCATGACACCTAGGCCAGTGGGTGGACTGCGAAACTTTGAAAGAATTAGAAGTAGACCGTAGCCTGGAAAAGTCTGCCCACCCCTGGTCTAAAAGATCTGGAAAGGCCTTGATTTGTAATAATACATTAAATCTGTTTGAATAGCTTTATTGTCTCACTTGACTTTTTTCAATAGAAAAATATTAGATCCGGAGCAGAAATTTGAATTTTCAATATTACAATGGATAATGATAGGAGAATGGCCTATTTTTTAAACTCTTAAGAATATTAGGAACGGTTAAGAAAATATGCTACCGATAACTTCAAACTGCATTGGATGTGTGAATGTATAGGACTTCCTGTCTGTAACTCAAAATGGCTAAATACATCGTCCGCAAGTCCTTGTTAATAGTGCAATTAAAAAAAAATCCAAAACAATTTTATTATTACAAAAAATTGAATCAAGAAATATTCGTATTATTTCAGGGAGTTAACATACCCACGCATTTAAAACCGCAAGACACAAGTTTAGTTATGCGTCTTTTTCCTGAAAACATCGATTTTATGTTTCGTTAAAATCGACTTTTTATTCCTGGATTCCTCGACTTAAATTTCAGTTAAGAATATTATTGACTTCGACTTCTGCGATCAGTGTCTTAAAATTTCACAAAATTTCTGAAATAATTTGGAAGGATGAAAAGAAAAATAATACAGGAATAAAATTTATCTTCGTCTGGTTTAAAATCTTAATTGTAGCGTATGAGACAGCCGCGATATATGTGGATGCCATCATTTGGAAAAAGTCTCTAATACCTTTTTTTTTTACCAAAAAACAATATAAAACCGGGTCTTCAGTTCAGGGGAAAACACGGTAAATAACAAAAACTTTGGATATGAAATAATTTTTGCTTAAATTCCTTCTATGGCACATTTGTTTCGAAAGTTTGCCAACGCTATCCGTCTAGAACAGTGATTCCCAAAATGATCTATATAAACCCCCAGGAGTCTATGACGACTTTCAAGGGGTCCACGTCAGGAAGAAAATAAATTGGGGGTCCATGAGGTGTAAATGGGGGTCTATGTGATAGTTGCTCTCATTAAATTAGATCGAGTCTTTAATTTTAAAAGAAAATGTGTAATCTATTGGAAACCAAATTTTACTAATTTAACAAATTCATTTATACTAAATTTAATGAGGTTAATTTGCACTTACAAAGTGACATCAAAAATTTTATTAAAACAAGAACTATTTCAGCGTTTCTTTCTAGAGTTAAGATAAAGAAGTATAATACAGGAGGGCCCGAATACTCTCAATTTGTTACAGACACTTTGTCAAGACGTTTTAACATGCGTTCAACATTTAAATGGCTTTTATTCAGATTTTGAAACTAGGTTTGAGAATGCTTTGATTATTGTAATACCACAGTAGGCATTAAATTCATATGGTTATATTGAAAAAAAAGTCACATTTCAATAGAAACTAATCGTAATAAGCACTAACAAATATTTAAAAGTTTAGAAACAGATGTCAGCAATATTATAATATTTGGGCTTTAAAAATTCAAACCTATTATTTGTCCCAAATTATAAAATATCGTGAGGAAGTTTTTAATTGCTTTTCCCAGTGAGAAGGAGTTTCAGCTTGGTTGCCAATCTCCAAAATAAAAATAGAAAGAAAGAAAGGAAGAAACTGGACACTATTAACAGAGGAGATTAAAGGTTAAACCTGACAAGATTGATATCAAATGTTGAAAATTAGTTATTGTGTATATGTAGCACGAGATTCATCCCTTTCATATTAAAATCATTTTGGGGTTGTTTAGTTATTTTATGTATTAAATAACTTTTAATTTAATTAATTAACATGTACTTTTTAAATTTCAAACACTATTCTTCATTACAATTAGAAATTTAATTCCTTCATTTCAGTAGTAGTACCAACTGTCAAAAAGACATTTAAGTTGATAAATTGCAAAAATTCAATATTAATTAAGAAGGGGTCTACCCCATACCGAAAAACAGGTACAAGGGGTCTATGAGACAAAAAAGTTTGGGAATCTACGGTCTAGAACGAATCGCACAAACGACAGTCTCACCGTAGTAATATTTATCTTAAGTCAGAAATTTTTTTCTCTCTCCTTTAATGGTGTGTGTTACTTCATAAGAATAACAAATGCTGTGGGAAATCGTCCGAAACATGTTCCAGTCGACCATTCCAAACTGCATTCCATGCACATACCATTTTTTGTCTCCTCAAATCGACAGTGTTTCCGAAACTATGGAGCGCCCCCCCCCTCCCTAGGGGGCGTGAGAAACCTACATGGGAGGCGCGAGCATACCAAAAAATCGAAAATAAAAAATTATTTAAAAATTATTGATTTACTGAAAGGAAGTAAAACAAAATATTTTTTTATCCTACGCTCCTCTTCGGCATCTGCCATTAGTCGACGAGCAGGCCTATAAAATGATGACGAAACATAAAAAGATTTAAAATTTGCCTCCGTAGAGTTGTTTACAATAAACTTCAAAACAAAATGTACATTCTGATTATAATAAAAAAAATAGAAAATACATATTTATACTGATATATCATACTTATATAAATATATTTGTAATGTACAATATACTTGATAATTATCAATACTAAATTAAGAACAAGCTAAATAATTACTAGTAACTCCGATGGGCTTTTAAAAGGAAAGATTAATATTAGAAATCGACATTCTAATTTCTTTTTCTATATTTAACTAAGATCTATATTTTGTCTTGAAAACAGCCTCAGCAGAAAATTTGGAGGTGGCGTGGCTACAGAGGATGTGGTAAAAGCGGACACATGACATTTCGTGGTTTGAGTTGACACTCTGAAACTCATCTTGGTTAGAGCGGATAATTTTTCCCCCATCTTAAAACAGATAAAGGGTGCAAATAAATAAGGAAATAAATACTTTTGAAAATCACAAATATAATTTAAAACAGTATTTTAAGTGGCAAATCTCTTTCACGAGGATAACGTTTTTTTTTTTTTTTTTTTTCTACCGAAGTTTTCTGTTTTTACACTCGATTATCGAATTACAAGGATAAATACATTTTTTTTTTGTCAATCAAATTTAATTACTTATATTGAATTGTTAAGATATTATAGTGTGAATGTATTTTAAACATAGCGAAATGTAATAAAAATAAAAACTTTCAGAGAAATATTTAAAAACTAATAGTAAGTAACAGTATAATGAAAGGTATGGACAAATTGCAGGGATTTCTATTTTAGAGTCAATTAAACATTAGAACAGGTGCAATTACCATAAAATTAATTAGTTTCCTTAATGTAAGTAAAAATAAATACTAGAAGTAAAGTATAAAAAACAGATACAAGTAAATAAAAGAAAAATAAATACAAGTAAATAAATACTAACTAAAAAAAACCTTTATTATAAAGGCATAAATGTTATTTACGATTGGATTTAGTCTCACCTAGTTACAAAACTTAAAGATTTTAGACGTTTTTCTATAAATTGTTTGATGTTTCGAATTCTTTTACGATGTTTTCAATTCTTTCATCCAGTTTTACACATGCTTTTTTCCTTTTTATTCTAGGGGTCTCCTAATTCTTTGGATTTTAAATTAAAAGACACTTTTTGTGTTCCTTCTTTTAGTATTTTAACTAATAAGAGTGGACAATAGGCTGGTTTCTGCCAGTGATTGCATTTAATTTGGAATTCCACCCTTCAACAGAATTTGTCCTATGACGCTATCCATATACATTCCAAACTTTAACGGGCCTATTTGTATTGTCCATATAGGCTCTACTTTGAGCATCAGTACCTCTATACGGCGGGTCTTAAGTGGCATTTGGACTCAAATCAATGACTCGATAACACTGTCCACGAATTCCCGATCATGATCTCTCGGCTACCATGGCCTGCTACATGGGGTTAATAGGTAAATATAACCACAAGTGTTTCAATCGCAACACATCAGAAACGAAAATATCTCATCTGCAGTGTTTGGAAGTTTGTCACAAAAAATTTCTCACAAAAAGCATTACTATTAAAAAAAGTAATAATTTCAAAAGCACGAGGTGTGGCTATTAAATAACGAGACGAACGCTGTTACAAGAAATATAAGCATGCGACGAACGCCAGCGATTAACAGCTATTGAGCGTGAGAATGCAGTGCCTCTCGTTTTTCTAAATAAATCCGTGTAGCTGTAATCTTCGTTCGCATGAGGGTTATTTTTTTGTTTCACCGGAAAAATTATAAGTGTAACACTAGAGCAACGAGAGAACTGTTGCAAAATTTCACATAAAACTTGGAAAATACCTCTACTAAAACTTATAATTTGTTAAAAGAAGGCAATGAGAAGGCTTCTTGAATACAAGTGTTTTCGAAAAAACCGAGACGACGTTGAAGGTGATTCATGCCCGGAACACGTCAAACATGGAATCAAAAAAATCGCTATGTGGTTTGATCTGACAGTCGGCTAATGTTAAAGAATAGGACCCAAATTCGGACTATTTTTACAGATATAAAAGTACTCAAAGATTAATATTATATTCTGGCTTCACACTATCCTGTAGAGAATCACTTATTTTATCATACTATTCACTTTTATCCGAGTTGACACATTTTTTCTTGTATAAAATGAGTTTCGCATTTTTTCTCCTATACCGTAATGCTAAATGAGCAATCCCTTTACATGTTAAAAGGAAAAACTGATTATTTATAAAATATTTTGAAATTTTAAAAACACTATATTATAAATAAATGCACGAGTTACAATGTCACAAAATTTTATAAAAATTGAGGCATTTTTTCTGTTCGAAAATGTGCTCCGCCTTAAGTTTACGTGCGAAAACAGCCTTAAGTATTTGTGTGATTACTCTTAGACTGTAGGAATTTACAAAAAATTCGTACAGCAAATTTTACATAATAATTTTGGCATCCAAAAAGTGTGTACCAAAATGATGCCTACAGTTCTCTTATTTGAACAACAAAACGCTTGCAAAAATGTTTTCACTGACACTTTGAATGTTATTGAAAATGTCCCAAACTTATTGAAAATGATAATAACGTGTGGCAAATCGTGGGTTTTTACTTATGGTCCTGAAACGATGTACCAATTCATGCCCTGGAAGAGCCACCGAGGACCAAAAGTGCTCGAATGAGCAAATCAAAATTCAAATCAATGATGATTGTTTTTTACAATATTCATGGGATTTTATTCTTCACTGGTTTCCTGAGGTCAACGCTACTACCTTCACGTTCTTGCTGAACTCCGTACAAGAAAATGAAGAAATTGTAGAAAGACAAGTCATGAATTCTTTACCAAGACGATGCGCATTCCGCATTGTCTGTCATCAAGTTTCTTGCCAAGTACAGCATCCCAATGTTAGACCATCCGTTTTATTCACCAGATCTTGCACCATGCGACTTCCCTAAGGTGAAATCTGCATTAAAAAAACAAGATTGAGTCCATTGAGGCTGTGAAAGAGAAAACGGCCTCTTGAAGGTGACACAAGAAGATTTTTTCAAACAATGGAAGATTTGCATGGAGCACTGTAGAGATAGAGGAGAGGTGTATATTGAAGTTGATAATAAGTAAATATGTATGAAATCAAAATAAAATGTTTTATAATATCTCTCAACCTCGTTATTTAATAGCCATACCTAGTAAATATGTGCATTTGTTCTTTCATTTGCTTATAATTCTATTTGTGAAATTATGAGTGTAATTTTTCAATTTTAGAAATGAAAATAATTTTCTTGAATGGTAATAGTTTTCTGTAATAAAGTATGATTTTAATACAATAAAATAATTTACATTTTTCAAATAACATAAAGGAAAGCAAAGAACAAAATGAATTAGTCATAAAAATTTGAATTTGAATTAAATTTACTTCTTTCTGAAATTTCCGAATTAATAAAAGCATTTTCTTTTTCCAATAATGTGAAAATATTTAACTTTTAATTCTATCATTTGCAAAAAAATAACAGTCCTCATTATCAAAGAAACATGTACGTATTAAGAACTAACGTAGTATATATTTTATGTATCCCATACACACACATTATATATCTTTTTTGACTTTGTATAAGAAATAATGTAATATGCAATAAAAAGTAAGTTAATACAAAATTGCTTATTAAAAATGCATTTTTTTTAATCGCACAAATTTATAATCAAACAATATCCCGTAGAAGGAAATGTTTCAAAAGATATTTCAGGATTTCACTTCGACGTTTGTTTCCTAGAGTTTAAATTCTTCTGAAATATCCTTTTATAGAGAAACCTTAACTTTTTTTCCCCTCACTTCTCTAGATTTTCCAAACTTGTATAAAAATGTTGGGATCATTCAGTTTCATTCGAGTCATTGTGCATTAGATGACTGCATTAAATTACTTTTAAAATATTAATCTCGTATATTTAATTATGATAAAAATTGGCCTAAAATAATCTCTAAGAAATCGTTCTGTGATGTAATTTTTCACGGATTAGAATTACACCTGACGGATTGAAGTTAGCTTCCGAATTTCTCGGCCATTCATAATTATCTCACACAGTTCTCATGCGTTCATAACTAGTTATCTCAATCGAAGACGATTCCAACTAAGGCTTATCCTTTTTATCTGATGAACACCTCTCACCGCGAAACAAGAACAGGGAGTGTATCCATCTACTTCAATTGCTGTCTTGTGAATATATTTCTTCTGGGATAGCATCAAGTATAACCTTGAGAAAACCTTGATTGTGAGGACTTCGGTCGCTACATTATTGTTACAGATAATCCGTCTACTTTTTCGTTAAACTGCGGATAATGGTCCCTATCTCAGTTCAACTCCGAGAGATAATGTTTATCTCTGACCCTTGGGAGCATCAGCTATCAGTACTTTGCAAAGGTACCCTTCCAATACGCGGCGGCCAATGTACGAATAGTAGAAGAAATATTTTGACTTATCGAATTCAACAACATTGTGTTTAAAATCCTTTTTGTTTATTTTTTTAGTTGGATAAACTACACTCATCTCTTGATAACAAATTAGTAAAGGTGAGAGAACATTTTTAATGGGTCCTCTAATTTCCTTTAATCGCATTATTCTTACGTCAGTGCCCTAGTATTATATACAACTAGAGTTAAAGTCCGCATAGTTCGGTTGATAGCAGTCAATTCGATACCTGAATTCTAACCATAAAATCACATTGAGAGGTCTCCGTGTTTAATTTATAAAAATTACGAAATGCAAGTTATTTTAATAACAAATTGAATTAAAGTATAAGAGATAGAGTATAAATGAATATATGAGACGTGTTCAAAAGATATCCGGCCATAAGTTTTCGTGCACAAACATAGAACACTAGAGAAACATAGCTTGCTGCATGTATCCAAGAGATTTTAATGTTCACAATGGAATTTCTTCCTGCTCATAGAATCTGTGAGTTGTCTTCGCCCTGTCAGGAAGTGCAAATGAGCGTCGTTGGATTTTGACAGGAGAGAAAAACTTGAACAACGATGCTAAATTAAATTGTGTGCAAAGCTTAACGATTTCCGGAGACCAGAAGAAGAAAAAAATCTGAAAAGGGGACCAGATATATACAGAATACGACGAACCATTTAAAAAAGTCTTCCAATGTTGCTTCTGTTAGTGACGAAAGCGTTGAAAGAAGTGCGAGACGGTGCCCTAGGATTACTTTGAAGGAGACCATTGTAAGACTGTTGTATCTGAATACTGTTAAATATTTTATGAATAAAAGATAAATATATATTTTTAACACACCTCTTATAATAAATTACCTCCTATTAACAAATTAAATGCATTTAATTTTTAATTTCCCATATTAATCGATTGTTAAAAAAAAAGTTAACACATTTTCCTTTAATTTTATTGCAATATATATACATATATTTATTTTTTGTTTGTTAATTTTGTTGTAACTTTATTGCAGTGATATCAGGTGAAGTAAATACGTTGTATAACCATAACGGGATTAAGCACACTAGATCTTTTTTAATTGTACATATTATGGTAAAACTATCAAGTAAAAGTAAAGTATAACCCATTTATAACAAACATCGAAAATGTGTGTTTTTTTTTTAATATCTCTAAAAAAAATATTCAGAATAATTTTAATTCTCTATATAACTTTGATTTACAATATTACTCATTTGTTTTGAGATATGATAAAAGACATGTGCTGCGAAAATTTTTTTAAATATCACTTTCTTTAAGCAAATTGCACACATTTTTCCTAAAATTTATTTTTATTCGGGAGAGGAGGGAAGATTCTTAGAACATTTTCTCTTTAGTTTTGTCTCTGCAAAATGTTTGGATGTGTGTGATTACGTTTTGTAAACGATTTTGCAATTCTTATCAAAAAACTATCGTATTGCAACGATACAATTGTGTGTTTTTTTCCCCTTTAGGGGAGGAGTGCTTTGATTCGCTGGAACACTCTCTTTTTTAATTACATCACTGAAAAATGTTCGAGTGAGTTCTATTAACGTCGCACTATAAAGAAGCACGAGGGGAACGGACCTCCTAACTATAGTCAAGTGACGAGGACGACACCAGAGTGGGCATACCCCACTCCTAACTTCCACACCACACCGAGAATGTCTGGGCCTCTACATATTTAACATGCATCGTCCCCTTTTACACAGCTGGTGTTCAGCGATATACCAGGTTCGAACTCATGACATGCCAGCCACAAGTCAGTGAGCTTGACCACTAGGCTACCGCGTCCTGTAAATATATATATATATGTGTGTGTGTGTGTGTGTGTGGATAAATAAATTAGATTAAAAATTAAATTCTCTATCTAGCACTTAACTCATCTTTTTCCTCACCTCTTGAAGTATCAAACTAATCACCCATTTATTTCTTCGGAACATATGACCTAGCCAATAAACAAGTCTAATTCCAGATCATAACATTTAATAGCCCTATATGTCAGCATTAACTTTCAAGAGCACTCATGAACGCCGCGATCGGTGTTTTAAGTATTTAACCCACTTAAGATTTTTCGGTGGCGTTCTTTTTCTCTCTACATTTTTGCGTCGGATGATGTCTAACTTTGATCAAATAAAGTTCCTTTTTTTAAAAACTAAGTCTGTTTCTGACTTCAAATCATGTCAGAAATAAAGCCGGCAGGATATTCTATCTGCGAATAAATTTCGAATCTCTTAAAGTAAAACTTTTCTCAATAGTAAAATAATTTTAAATTAAAAACGAACGCCAATGACCGTAATAAATGCTATGGAGAATTTTATGGAACTCCGACGGCGTTATACCTCTTTGTTGAAGACGTCGGGTTGCCGAAATTGAAAAGGAACTCTATGGTACGGAAGCAAAAAAACGCGGTTTTGACCCCGAGAAGAAACGCGCTATTAATCCCCAGTAGAACATCGCTCTTACCGCCAAGGAACTAGAATCATCATCTTCTCCTAACAAAATTTCAGAAATTTATATTTCAAAAATGGAGGCAAAGAACGAAAATAAAATTAATCTAGATACAGAATTTAATTTTTAATCTAATTTAATTATTCTTATATATATATAGAGAGAGAGAGATGGATGGATGTGGATATATATATATATAGAGAGAGAGAGAGAAATTCTCTTATTATTACAAATTAGCAGGATGCAAATTATTTTAAATACAGCAGGACCTCTATATAACGAAGTCGCTAAATCTCGAAAAAAAGTTCGTTATTCGGAAAATTCGTTATATAGAGGTTCATCTTTTTTAAATTTCTTTATAAACCACATAAAACAAATTTTAAATACATAAACACTATATATTAAAAAAGGTAATTATTCACACCTTTATGTATATTAAAAATATTTATTTTATATATCTTACCTATCAAAAAGAAAGAAAGAAAAACTGCAAGGAACGTTTCTTGACGCCTTTATCCCTTTCCTGAAGAATTATTTTTTTTTTCTTTGATTCTCAAGCACTTACATTTCGAGCTACAAGAAACGAAGTTACCAGTACGATTGATCAACACTACAATTGAAAGTAGACTACTTCAAGGATACTTGGACACGAGACAACTCCACTGAAGGTGAAAGGGAATATCGAAGATGTTTCTAGTGAACTGGACGATGGGAATTAAATGTTACACTTCTCGGATGAAACGCCCAGAATTCTATTGCTCTCGGCAAACTAGTACCTAATAAAACCAGTTTAAGATTTATGACCGCCATAAAATGAGTTAAAAGAAAGAATAACTTGAAATGTTTAGAAATACTGAAAAAAATTAGAAAAAATTGAATCACTAGAGAAAAAATTCATTGTATAGAAAATGCACTGCGTTATTGGGAGATTATTTTACGAAGAAAATCGTGAAATGTTCTTGGTTCCAGGAAAAAGTTCGCTATATAGAAAAATTCGCAATATAGAGATTCGTAATATGGAGGTTCGACTGTAAATATTTAGCTCGAGTGTAATGCGTTCTGTCGCCAAACTGGAGGTGTTCTTTTTTTAATCCATCTTTTTCATATTTTTTACTTGAGATAAAAACATGAAACAAGAAAAAAAGAACTTTCTACCCCATGACTAAAAGCTTCGATAAGGCTTCATCACTCTTATTTCTATCGAAAGGAACGTGCTACGCAAGAATCTTTTGTTGATTAGTAGATTGCGAAAGAAATATCGCTAAATATAAATTGTGAAAGAGATTTGGGAATTAGGAAATTTTAACCTTCTTAAAAAATAGCCAAGGTTATAACTTTTAATCAAATGAATCACTTCCTAAAAGGTGGGATATGTTTTTAAACTGCATCTAGATTCATTAGGAGAATAACTATCATTTAAATTTTCAAACTAGAATTTATTTTTTTTAAAAAAAAAATCATAATTACCATTTACATTTCAAAAGAAAGTAGTAAGATGTTCAAAGGATCACTAATGGATTTCAATCAATATAACACCGGAGATTAATTTAAAGATTGATAATGTTGAAGAGATCTCTCGTTTTACCTAAATGTCGAAAACTTAGACAAACACATTCATTCTATAGCCTTATCTATAATATTAATTTACAACTATGTCGTCTTTATCAACTTCTTCAATGCTTACCTTGAAATGCTGAATTTCCCGTGAGATTTTTAGATGTATTCCAGGAAAAAATATTTAAAATAAGCTGAATAAAAAAAAACCGCGTGCTATCTGTTGTGTTCTTCACATTTTTGGATTGAATCGATACAATTTAAATCTGTGCGTTGGTTCTCATAAAAAAATGATTTTTTTATAAGTTAAATAAGTTCAAGAAAAATGAAAGACTAAAAAATCTTACATATCATAAGATTCAAATACACTCAAGTATATAAGCTTTGTACTCTTTCATCATTATTAAACGAATTTTAAGGACGCGATATTTGGAGCAAGTTATTTTTAGATTTTCTTGTAGTTATATGTATGGGTTTGTGTGATAAAGCTGTGTGCCTTTTGCGTGTGCAGTTTGAAAATTTATACTCTCTACTGGCTTTTGGAAAGTAATTATTGCTAGAACAATGCAATTCTACTCGTATTTTAGTAGTTTCTAAACATTTTGATTCTCTCTGAATTATCGCGTATGAGTTTTGAGTATTGTAATTTTAGCATTCAAAATTTTAACTAATAATTCTTTATATAGCATCGAAATCTAGTACTTGATTTATTTGTACATTAAAGATTTGTTCACGACAGAAAATATTGAAACGTCTCAAAAGAATCCAGGAAAGAAAATGGCGCAATTTTTTTAAGTAATTTAATAAAATATCTATTTGGTTAAACCCGTATTATAAAGATTTGCATTCGCATTATTTATTTGCCAGTATAAAGTGAATTTGTCAAATATTTACAAATGAAATGATTAATATGAGTCATTAACCAGTTGAACGTTCAAGAAGAATCAGTCTAGTTATCGAAGAGCATAGGTTTATAAAAAAAAACGAGTTTTCAATAAAATTGCTAAATGAATGTTTAGGATATGATTTCCAATACGTTTTAAGACAATCTTACATGTACTTGTACCACACACACACACACACATTTTACTCAGTGTATTTAGATGGAAGTTGACTGTGTGTGTCTGATTAACAAAACCCAGGATGTCATACAGATATTTCCTTGTTTCCACCAAGTAACCACAATTAGCTGAGTGATCATAGTCGTCAACTCGTGGCTGATACTATTTCTGTCAAATCATGGGTTCGAGTCCTGTTGCCACTGAAGACCTACCATGTAGAGGGGCTGAGGCTCAAAACTCTTACGTTGACGTGGTGTAGAAATTTGGATAGTGGAATTCTCCAGCTCGGCAGCCATCCTCAGTTGTCCGAGGCTCAAAATTATGAAGTCCATGGGCCTTCGTGTTGCTTTGAAGGGCGACGTTAAAAAGTAATCTATGAGTCAATATTTTTAACTCTTCCTTTCCTTTCATCTGCGTCACAGATGTACATTCTATCCATCAGCGGTTCTTCAACTGAAGTCAGCGGGGGTTCCTAGTACCTTTCTTGGGAGTCTGTGTGAAGGTCTCTCGTTCAATGTTAAGATTCCCATCTTTTACACTCTGAAAGGCTTCCAGGAAAAATTGAAAGATGTTCTATCCTTTACTAGATTGTCCCAGATGAAAAAAAGAAACGAGTCTTACAGTAATCGCATATGATGTGTAACATCTGACATGTTATCGTGGTAAATACGCAATATTAACTTTTTTCCCTGAAAAAAATATGAAACAAAAAAAAAATCGGGTATGATTGGAAATAATTTTCTATCGAATAATTATATCTTTAATGAAAATTGTATTTAATTAACAAAAGGAGTAATGTGCAATATTTTACCAAAAATAATTATTCTTGTTCAATTTGGGGAAGAGCGGAGACAATAGACTTATGATAACTAAAATATGGAACATATACTTGTGATTTCAAAGTAATTTTAGTATCATGCTCCATTGATTTTCGGGAACAAAAACAATACAAAATTAATTATTGAATAAATAATTAGAATAAATTAATAAAATCAATTATTAATAACAAATACGTAATTAAATTTTAAGTAATATATACATAAGATTATAACCAATCGAAAAAAAATCAAGGGCTATGGGGGTATCCGGACTCCTTGGACACCCCCTTTGTGTGCTACAACGTAATATTTTCAAAACATATAGCATGTGCAATGATTAAGAAGCATTTGAAGTAAATGTTTGTGAGGTTCTACATTAGTAAAGAACAGCTGATAGAAATTTCTCCAGAGGAAACTTTGAAATTGGCTTACAAGAAGTCCTTTACAAATTTTTGGGATCACTTATGGGAAAATTTTTCCCCGAAAGTTCGGAAAGTTCTGATGCCTACGTCTAGAAAACGTAGGACACATGATCTGAGACTGCAGATTATACAAATATTCAGCACCATCTCCTTTTCATTAAAATTTTTAATTAATACAGTTACGTACATTACTGGAAATTAGTTTTTTCTAATATTTTTAATTAGATGTCCACTGCTTTCTTAAAGGAAAAAAGAAATGTTCAAAATCTGTCTTAAAGGATTATTGAGGAACCTTTAAATCACTCAGCGATGTGTTGAGGGTCAGGGAGGGGTACTCAAAATTTTGTGCGTTGGTGATGTAAAGGTGATACATAAAAAGGGGAGGGGTGCAGCGATCGAAAGTTTAAGAACCGCTGATAAATATGATTAACTCGATTTCTTGTAAATTAATTAATGTTTAGTGCAGATTGGCCACTTATGTGGCTTTTGTATCCATCAAATGAACCAATCAATCAACATATGTATGAGTAGATGCATTTCATAAAACCAAATAATCGATTAACAAAATGGTTGACAATTCATTTTGGGGATAATAGCCTTTGTTGCTCCATATCCCACAAAACCCATAACTGTAAGAATTCATATTGCCTTGCAAAATCCAATATTCATCTAAGAATTACTTTTTAAATGTAGGTCAACAATATGTCCAATTAATTAATATAAATATCTGGTTTTGTATATGTAATGAAATAATATATATAAATTAATTATAACCATTCATTTTGAATAAATTTTTTTGTAGTTGGTTATGGACTAATATTTTAAGTCATACTCGTATTAATATACTTTTACGCCTAGAGTTGCAAAAATTGCATGTAAAAAACAGTTACATGTAGGGTTGCATGTAAAAAAGTTCGATGATTCCTCTCTCTATTGAGAGAAAGGAATAATCTTACCACTTCAAGCTGCTTTGATTTATTCTATAGAGTGTTTTAAATCACGTTTGTTCGTCTTGAATGGCTTGTCCTTTCAGAGTGAAAGTGTATACGCGCGGTCATTTATCTTCTCATCCCTTTCATCAAAAACCGAACATTCTAGACAGAATAAATTAATTCTTGGCAATCCTTGATGACCTTGATCTTAAGAAGTGCTGACAAAATTAGAAATATCACGCACACTTTTTCCCTTTTTAGGATAAGGAACTGACACGAGTGAATATTTTTCGGCGCGTGTGATCATAGGTTAAAAATATATCAACCTATCGTTTGATTGTTCTGATTTCAGTGCGATTTTTATGAAACAAACGGGCATAAACTACATGAAAAAATTGTTCATTAATATTAATTAAGAAAAATCGACAATGAATACAAAAACAAGTTATTAATACCTTGTAAACATTTTTTCCCTTAGGGAAATAAAGTTATTTATAGTTTACAAAAGAATTTTTTTACTTGACGTTTTTCACGACATAGCTTGCAAAACTGGTTTTATATATGATGTGACTTTTTAATTTGTTTGGAGAAATTTACCAAGGCAAGAAATGTCACTCTTTATGTTTCTATGAAATCTTTTTCCTAAAAATTTTGAAACATGTATGTGGCTTCGACCCTGCACTCAGATATAATCCGAAAGCCAACCTGGCGAGTCTCCAGTTTATGCATATGTAATTAGTAGCAAATTATATATTTATTAGTTAATGTAAATTTAATTGTAAGCACAGTACTTACACAAAACATATTATCTTTATTTAACAATTATATAAAATTTTATAATTAATTAGATTGCATTAATTTTATTGCCCGTAATGTAATTCCACTTTTCACGTTTAGCGTGGAGTAGAAGTTTGAAGAGTATAGGTACCAACTCGCGCGGTTTTCTCGACTTGGAGAGTAGCTCAGTAGTCGTCATTCATTGTGTCCCGTAATTTTGACAAAGATTTAAATTGAAGTGGTCCGTCACAAATAGTTCTTCTGAAAAAATGGCATTAAATGAATGGTATGGGAGGTCTATCGGCTATATTTGACTTTTTGAACGCATTTTTTTTTAATGTTCTGTAGACAAAGCATTTTTTTTTAAAAAAAATAATTAGCACTTTTTCATTAAAATTGCTAATTGTTTGCAAATGCAAGCCTGCTGTTAATTAAAGTAAATTTTATACTTGTATGCAACATAAGTACAACATTTCAAAAATTCATTAAATATTGTCCTTCTCTATAACATGTTTTTTAAAAGCAATCTAAGAGGAATGTACTTATTGTGTTATTGTAATAATGATTTATTAGGCATTAAAAAATACATTAAAGTGTAACATCCAGAAATTTGTTTAAAAGACTTAGGCTGTTTTCTTCGTATGAAATAGTAAAATTTATTTCTAAAAATCTTATATGGGCATCTCTGTGAACTCTCTGAATTATATAACCATTACTCTCTTAATCATCTACTTTAACAAAGCCATTTTTATTACACGGAAGTCAAGTCATAACCCGTTCACAAAGGGAGATCCCCTTTCCTAAAAGGAAGGGGATCTAATTAAATTTATAGCTTATATTATTGTAAATATGCGTCTAAACTATACTTTATTCATTCTCATGCAAAAATAGCATTAGCTCATTAAATTAAAATTTAATCCATTGTACTAAATTGTTCGTATTATTTCAGAAAATACACGAAACAATTTAAACAGTTATTATAATAGTTTTTTTAAACTATTTTGCATATATATAACAAAAGTAGAGTTCCAGGTCCCTTGGACAATTTTTTTGTTCATGTTGTTTCACGAAAGGCATATAACTAGTCATCATCACTGTGTAGGATTGTCAAACGAATGATTCCCTGACTTAAACACTTCTGAGACAAAAACGCAGCATCGAGGTCATAAAATACAGAAGAGTGCATATGAGTGTAAAACAGTGCTTAAAACTTTACTTGTTTTATCACAACGCCCGAGGGAGGATTGGAGCTTTTGGGGCCTTTTTAGGTTCCAAACCTGTATCAGTGAAAACCCAGTGAGTGCAACGTCCTTTACCCCTAGAAAACGTGACCTTGAAAAATTTATCAGGAGGTGAACTCTTTTCATTCGTCCCGCGGGGATCCAACCCAATAACTTATGGGCAATAACAGACAGTATGTCAACAGATTGCGAGGAGATATTTACAGAGTATCGCTGTTGGGAAAGTTCATTTATAGCGTCTCGTTTTGAGTAGAATCGTCTGTTTTCACACACTATTTTCTTTTTTTTTAATACCTGAATCGCGCTAGGCCACTAAAAGTTAAAAATTAACATTTCTTTTTTTTTTTTTTTTTTTTTAAGAAAGAGAGAGGTCAAAATATTTGATTAAATCTAGAGAATTATGAAAAAGGCGAAAAGGAAATTAAACCTGACTGTTAAAAGAAGATTGCTAATTGCTTGCTTATGCTCTCAATGCAAGCGAAGGGAG
>BMAV01022125.1:19706-31078 GCA_019973955.1 Trichonephila inaurata madagascariensis | reverse complement strand
TGACGAAGACGACACTTGAGCTGGCACTCCACTCTTCAAATTTCCACACCCCACGCCACACAACGGAAGAACTTTCACCTTAAACAGATTTGGAGTTTTTAATAACTGTGTTCTTGTTTTCGTAATCATCTTGAGTTTTTTCTCAGAAATTAGGTGCACACACACACAAATTTGATTTCAGGATGAACAAGTGAGACAAGATTAAAACAATTGTGTGTGTGTGTCAAACTTTACGATTTTTAATCCGTGAGTGATGTAAGTCCTTGTGGTGATGTGTGTAAGTTGTGGCATTGAACTTTGTAGAGTAGAGTGCTAACTCGTATCTTGATAATAATTGAATCGTTATTCATTCCAAATACAAATTTATTCAAAAAAAATGCATTAGTTGATCTAAAAAAAGCTCACACATTTTTAATACATCGATATTGATTTTTTCCCAACATTATATTACTTGAACATAAGTTGTGGTAGTTTGCATTACTTTAAAAACATAATGGAATTGAATTTTGGAATATGTCAAACAGAATATAAATTAATTACTATGTTCTTAATCAATGTAATTACTTCTCAAAAAAATGTAAAAATATTATTGCCAGCTCTTTTTATTAAAACGCAACCATTTTATTTTATGTATATTTTTTTTTCGTAAAAAAAGTTATTAAGATTATTTCGTTTTGAGATGCTGAATTCAGAATCGCTTAGTAGAAGTTGCATAAGCATAGCACTCTTGGTGGGAATGGAAGACGTAAACTTTTCGTCCATGAAGTAAAAATCTCTTTATTTCATTATTATAAATTTTGAAACATTTTATTTTTATTTATGGAAGCTTGTATAAGTGAATGTGTGGAAAGTATGTTTCAACTTTGAAAAATGATATATTAATATTTTACATGTTCTTATTTTACTATCTCTGGCTGAAATTAACCCGATGTAAGGTTATCCTGTCTGCTAAATTCAAGGGAAAGGCGATTTCCGGACTCTTTTGTTTTGACATTTTTGCCCTCAATAGAAATCGCCCGGCTTTGTGGACTCCATGCTGCTCAGAGACCTTGACGAAATCTCCCTTCCATGTGTAAACAAATTGGCGACTCTTGGCTCATTGCACCTTTGGCGAGTAAGCGATCTTTGGCGACCTGCCCTATTTCTCTTATGTTTACAATTTTTTGGTTGCTTTATTCTTACGTTCGAAAATTTCTCTGTTGATTCACGCTAGAACGAGACGGTATTTTTATGAATTTTACTAACAGAATTCCCGTCTGCTCAGCGAAAACTACAAACTTGCCTTGCTGGGGAAGTAGGGTGTTAAAGTAAATTATTGCTCCGTCACTTATACCTCGTAATGGATATTAGAGCCTCAAGAAAACATTCTATGAAGAAAAATACTTTAAAGGAGGAAAAGTTCGATTTCACATGTTTTTCTACTTCGATGTTTAAAAGAATTTGAAAACATTGAAAGAAAATATAATAACGGTTCCTTTATAGAAAGTGAGGATCTCGTATCTTTTATCGTGGTGAGAATCTAAGAGAAACCTGCGTAAGAGCCCATTACACCTCAAATTCTCCGAAGCAGGGATGTCTTAAGATTTCTTGAGGCCCTGGGTCCCTACACAAATGTAGGCCTCATCTTAGAACCTTAAAAGTAGATAGCACATAAAATGCTTTGTCAAATACTCGTACAAACAATAAACCGAAACAAATAAATGTGCATGACTTATAATCTCACAAATCAGCTCGACCGACTGCCGCCTTCTGACTTAATGAGTAATGATAGTGTATGGTGATAGGCCTAGTCCTGTACGTGGACGACAGTCATCAGGTGTAACCAGTTGACATAATGTCCAAAATTCTCAGTTTTTCGGAGAATACGACTGGAAATAGCATTCGATTGTTAAAATTATTCGAATTATGATCCCATCAATGCTGAGTCGAGAACGAGACAAGGCCCCCATTGCGGTTGAGGCCCTTGGCCCGGGCCTAGTTGGCCCATGCCTTAAGACGTCTCTGAAGTCATGCACATTTATTTGTTTCGTGTTATTGCTCGTACGAGTATCTGACAACGTATACTATGCACTGTCTACTTTTAAGGGTCATAGGTGAGGCTTACATTTGTGTAGGGGCCCAGAGCCTACTTTTGGGTACGGGTCTAAGGCCTCAAGAAGTCTTAAGAAGTCCCTGGGAATAGATATCCTGTTAGTCGACCTTTAGACAACGACTTAAAGAAAACTATCAGTAAATTAAAAGTTCTCTGGGTATTTTATTTTTTACGAAACAAATATGTAATTTTATATGTTAAATTACAAAGTTAAAGGAGAACGAATCATTTTAGCCGAGAAAGCATCGAAGTCATCCATCAGTGATTCTGAAACCGTGGACCTTTGCATACCTTTAGGTCTACAAAAAGGCTTCTTGGGAGAGGTATACGAGCAGTTTAGAATTAGAAAATAATCGAACATCCAAGCCTAAAAATCTCCCTTTTGTTTATACTGAGAGCAGCAACATGAGAAAATCAAGTCAAGTCGAGACTCCAAGACGACTTCGTAAGGAGAAAAACACCAATGTGTCTGACCATTTCCACAGGAGTGAGTAAAAAAGGGAAGAATGATTACGGACACAGAATATAAACAATAAGATTCGTATATCCAAATAAATAAATAAATAAAAAATACCTGCTAAACAGTATGACTTACTATATTCTCCAGTGAATGGGGAGACATTTTTTTTCTGTGGTATAGTATTAGACACACACACAGCTAATTTCCCCTCCAAAGTTTTAAATGAATGACCACTGTAAAAAAACCTTGAAACCGTGTAGTACCTTACTTCAGGACATGTCCGCTGGGAAAATAGCTTTGGCTCATTAATGATAGAAAAAAATGATGTGTGTGTGTGTGTGAATTTTCTTACTCTGTGATATTTTTTTGTAATGACAAAAAAAAAAAAGGTTTCACATCAGGTATGATCTTGCGTTTTGTGTGTTTTTTAGATGTAATTTACCGTATTTTGTCATACTTTCGAAAATTCTCTATATGTAAATCAGCTAAAGATTGTACAATCCTTTTTTCTTACCAAAAATGCATTAGAATTTTTATCAATTCAGATCAGAAACTATTTATTCCCTAGAGCTTTATTTTGAATAGTTCTTGTAATTTAAAGAACTGGATTCCCCTCCAAAGGCGAATTCTTTTAATTTGGTGTTCCAAATTCCAAATTAAAATAGATTCCATTCCTATTTAAACCTGTATAGAGGGCCGCATCCGCGATCGGGCCGACTTTCACCGCACGACATGTCATTTCTTATGCACTTTATGTGACCTAAAAAATTTTATTTTAAAAAATTTTTAATTTCTACTCATACGCGACCTAAAAATCATTACTAATTTATTTTAACTTTCATAATTGTGGAAATGAGTTACAAATATTTTACTTTATATGAAATATTCTACGGACTCCCTAACATTGTTCACGCACCCCTAAATTAAGTTTAGTATTCCACGGACCTCCTCAGCTGTCACAAGGACACCCAGTGGTCCGTTAAAGCCATTTGGGGATTCTATGTTCTATACGCAATTGTTTGAGAAAATTCCTTTTTCGATAGTGGGTATAGACAGATATAGATAGAGGTTGGTGCAGGAACGTCTTAAGACTTTTGAAGCCCTGGGCTCAGAGAAATTTTAAGATTTTCTGAGGCCCTGGGCCCCATGCAAAAGTAAACCCTACCTATGATTTTTAAAAATAGACAGTATATAGCATGCATTGTCAGATACTCGTACACATTAATGGCAATTTGAAACTCATAAATGCGCGCGATTCACAAACTTAGGCAGCACGACCGATGGCCGGATTTCGACTAAATGAGTTGAATGATTTCAGGCCCAGACATGAACAATGGCATAATAATATAGTCTTGCCCTTTTTGCCAATTGACATGCAGTTTGAAATTCTTCGCAGGAGAGAATGATATTTGTCCATTAAAATTATCCGAATCATGATCTTATAAAGACTGAGTCGAGAACGAAACAAGGCCCCATCTAGGCCCAGTTGGCCCATGCCTTAAGGCGTCCCCGCTCCGAAGTTACTTGACCGTGGTTCAAAAGGACGAGGTCCGCCGCCAATAGCTCTGGGATGTTACTTTATAGTGCGACGTTAATATAACCCTCTCTTTTCTGCGAAACGTTAAGTAATATCCCGATACCAGTGGAGTCGAACATGCTAGAAATTTTCCATTATAAAAAGATTAACAGTAATATTAGTATTACTTCGAATTTTATCGGATACTTTGGAGAGAGATTCCAGTGAAAAAAAGGCCAACGATTAATAAAGTTAATTGTTACAAACGACATTCACACATTTGTCAAGTGCTACAGTGAACATCCCATTGAATTTTGGGAAATTTTATTATTTACTGATAAATCAAAATTTGAAAGCAAAAACATCAAAATCATGCACTCCAATTTTGAGAACTACAAATTGTGAATTACAGCAAAAGAAAATTGTGTCGACATTAAAGTATGGAAAAGAATTCCAAACAACTTAAGGGTATATAGTGGCCTTCAGTGACCGACACCTGTGTAGTCACCCCAACCTCTCCTAACTTCCACACCACATCAACGGGAGGACGTTTGAGCCTCTACAGATTAAACGTGCAGCAGCCTCCTCCTCCTTGCGACACTAGACTCGAACACATGACACACCAGCTACTCCTCCGTGACCTTGACCACTAGGCTAATGCAGCCACCATTCGCTGAGAGATACAAATCCAGAAGTCTTTTTGCTATAAATTAGATCCAAGAGGATAGTTAGATGTAAGTATTTTCATGGAAATCTTTACGCCCAGCCATAAAAGATCCAGAAAAAAATCCTGGAGAAATACACTCTCGCTAAATTTTGTAAACAACCATCCCTGTGCGTCACTTTGCCCTTTCTAAATCGATCGTTTTTCCTTTGAAAGCAACTTTCTTTTCGTATTTAATCGTTGTTTGTAAATTTACTCGAGTTTTCTGTCCAATTAATTTCCTTCTCCTTCACTCCCAAAATCGATATCCCTTTTTCGGTAAACACATTCCGGAAATCGTTCAGAAGCAAGGATGGAGAAACAGAGAATCGCGCCTTCTCACTCACAGGAAATGAATGGCTTGCTGAAGGAATCCGTATAAGAATCTCCGTAATGAATCAGTAAATGAATTTAAAAATAAATATTTTTTTTTAATACTTTGGCTTACTAGTATAAATTTTAATTTTTTTCACGAAATGAACCGATTTTGTATAATTTTTTTAAAAAAATAAAATCAATTTCTATATTTATTTATTATGCATCGATGCAATTCCACTAGAGTCAATCAGAAATTGAAAATAAAACATGTCGGGAAATATTCGTCGTATTACAACCAATAAATAATAGTACGAAAATAGCAATATCAGTGCGAAAAGTGACTGTGTTAATGAATATTAGTGATAACTATTCAGAGTGTTTGCAAAATGTTTCAATATAAAATAAGATGGTGGACATTATCTATCAAGACGAATACTGTTTACAATGGAACTCGGCGTCAGAAAAGTGTATGAATTTACCTTTCAAATGATACAAGAGCAAGAAAGAAAGAAAAGTGAAAGGTAATCATAAGTTATTCACATTTTCCATTCAAATCAGAAAAAACTCTCTCAACCTGTTCATGGTATTTGTATATTAAATAAATGTATTAACTCTGTTTCAGCTGTTAAAAAGAATAATAAGTGCAAATTTACCCCCTTTTCTTTTATCAAATGATTGATCATCATTAGTCTTCCTAGGCTAATCGTCATTGTGTATTATGTTATAAATACTATAAAAGCACACATTTGAAGACTAAATGTAGCTTCTTCAGGATTTGTATAGAAATAATAGATTTATCTTCCATTATATTTATGAATCGCGTATTTGCGATTCTGTAGTTGGGGTAGCCAAGGAATTATGGTCAGTGATGTTCAGAGTCTAGCCGAGAATTCCAATCCTAATTCCACAAAAGACCCTTCGTACGAAACAATGGGAGCTGTTGCAAGTTTAATCTGCTGAGGTTCTCATGTTTTCCTATGGAGTGAAGTGGCAATAAGGAAAGGAAGGTATCAACTCCGGTATCATCTTCATCACTTGACCGTGGATCAAAGTTATGACGTCCTTCATCAATTATTTCCTAGTGTAACTTCTAATGCGAACTTTAACACCAAACAACCAAACAAATTTGGGACAGAATTTTTAAAATTGAATGAATGTTAAATGGTGTTTGAAGGAGAAATTGTCTTTTTAAGCGTGAATTCCTTAAAATTTCAAGCATTATATATAGTAATTCTTAGGAGCCTTAGACCACGGTAGCCGAGTGGTCCTAGTACCCTTGAAAGCCCGCCGTGTAGAGAGGCTGATGCACGTTAAATCTTTCGGGGTTTCAAGTCCTCCCGTTGGATGAGTGCGGAAGTTTGTAAGAGGGATGGTAGTCAAGGTGTCGTTAACGTCATTTTAAAGTTACGTGGTCCGTCTCCAGTAGGCTTCAGAGTACGAAGTAAATTTTAAAAAATCAAAAAATTGGGGGAGTTTCAGATAAATTTCTGGTATTTAATCGATCAGATTATTTAAAAAAAAAAATGCGCTTTAATAAATGCTATCGCCAGAATTCTTGAGCAGAGATAAGTATGCTTTCAGATAGATACTGAAAAAAGGCGGGTGAATTTTATATAAATGGACTTCTTTTAAGACTTAAAAAATAAGAATTTTAGAGAGATTGACAGAAGTCAGCGTTTCTATTTAAACTTCTTCATTTTCACTTTGGAGATTCGATTTCTTTTAAACACACACCAAACTGAGACCTACTCTCTTCAAAATGTATAAAAAAAGTTCTTCATTCTTATTTCTAGGCTACTCGCAGCTGGTGTTGCCGAGTTTTAGTTCGAGTCGTTGTGCACCCGCCGAGTAGAGGGACTGCTGCGCTGTTGAGGCCCAATGTTCTCACGTTGGCGTGGGGTAGAAATTTGAAGAGTGAGGTACTAGTTCAGATGGACTTCTCGCCCCTTTCCAAGTGTGACTTTAACAAACAATTATTTGTCAAATCATTCTTATTTCGAAATAAAATCATTTAACTTTTCTGACGCTTAAAATTTCCTGGTTTTCTTCTCATGTCTTGTAATTGATAAATAAATTACATTCTGCAGAAAAACTTTCACGCACTTTAAATCTAAGTTCTTTAGTTCGCTATGAGTTGAAATCTCAAAAAAGAAATCAGGTGCGACATCTTTCAAGACATGAAGAAAATAAAACGCGCCTCACACTGAAATTAGCTTAAAATATAGTTTTTTAAGACCAGACGAGATAAACCGGGGGTTATCTTTATTTTTATTGCGAAATATAAAAAAAGAAATAAACTGTAAAAATAAGATTAAAAGAAGGTAATGCCTTTATGTAGATAATACAGAATGAATGATGTTTGAAAACTGCCAAGAAAATACTGATAAATATATATCATTAATTTTAAAATATTAAATAATTTTACACTGGTGTAACGCTTTAAGTTGTGTGTGCCTTAATATATAATTCGGCTATATATATTATATTTCTTTTTCGATTATTTTTTTTTATATATACATATATATATATATATATATATATATAGCAATACCTGTAGTACAATCATTTATAAAGATCTACATGGAGAATATACACACAAGTTATGACCGCTTATCAGTTAAGAGAGCTAGTCTTTTTATCTATTTATTCTTTATCCGATATCTATTTGCATCCCTGTCTTTATCGGGATGTTATCTGCTTCTATTTTTACAACTAAAACTAGTGATGAAAAAAATTCCTCCCGAAACAATTCTTCCTTTTTAGATAGAACATGTGGTGTGTAATGCTTATGCTGTGAAAAAAATAAAAAAAATCTTTTATTTTTCACATTATATCAGCAGATTTCATTATTTCTGTTTTATTTTTTATTCAACCGAGTTTAATTTTTTAAATAATTCTGGTTAATAAATATATTAAGTCAAATGAAGGCTTGTGTATTATTTAATCTCCCAAGATTTGTATCTGGTGTGTTATTTCTCGTTATTATAGTCACGAGTTCGAGCCCAGTACCACTAAAGACCCGCCGTGTAGGGAAGCGATGCACGTTAAATCTGTCGAGAGCTTAAACGTCCTCCCGTTGGTGTGGTGTGGTAGTTAGAAGAGGGGGGTGCCGAGGAACCCCAACCCTTGTGTGAACCACTGAGTCCAGACTTACTGAACTTTGGGGACTTGCAATAAAAAAACACGATGCATAATATTTATACATTTAATCACTAACTTAGCTAGCCCTAAATGGGCCCCGTATCAAAAATTCTTTGAGGGCCCTTTTTGGAAAATAAATAAAAATGATCGCATTGATAAAACTTATATGAAAGTGTCAAAATAAGTATACATAGACACAATAATGTATTAAAAAATTTCATTGCTTAAAAATTAACTTTGTTTAAGTAGGTGCTTTTCTCGATTTTTTTTTTCGGAAACACATTTATGATAACATCTATAACAGATGATTTACTTTTTCGAAATTCATCTGTTTCTATTGACAGTATTGTTAAGACCGAAAACCCGTTTTGTGTGGCCTTTGAAAGTTCTAAGATGATTTTTTTTAATAATTTTTTTCTTAGGAAAAACTTTCAGTTGTTGCAGTTGTGACAGGAAGGGTATAAATTAAAAGGCATGTGTGCTGTCATAACATCCGGGAAACTGGACGCTACTGAAATTAAGTATCAAAAACCAGTGTTACCAGGAATTCCCTTTGAAAAACACACATCAAAGCCGTTTTTAACCTCTCCTGTGTCCTAGGCATTTCAAATTGTTACGCCCCCGGATCTAAAAAATTATTGAGTAGTGGCCCCTTTAAATATATATCTTCTTGAACAGGGAAACAATCTATCATCCCACAAAATTTGATCGGTGATCCCAAGACCATCTCCTTACAGTAATTATATTCCATTAAAATTAATGGTGAAATGCATATAAAATAAATTTTATTTTTTTCATCTACACTTTTTTTACACTTGCATACTTCACTGCAATCAAAATGACATTAAGGCAGTAGCACAACACAGGAATTTTTCATCGAGGGGGGTCCAAGGTCGAAAGTCCACTATTCTCGTATCATACTCCAATACGCTGCCCAACATATTCTTTTGATTTTGTTGATTTGGGGGAACAAAGAAACAGTAAAAAAATAATTACTGAATGAATAATTAGCATTAATTAATAAAATTTATTAATAACAAATCATTAAATTTTACGTACTCTATACAAAAAATTATAATCAATCAAAAAAAAAAAACCAGGGGCATTGAGAGGTGGGGGAGGGTCTCCGGACCCCTTGTGCGCGCCACTGCATTAAGGTATCCGACTACTTGCGACAACTTTTTTTATAAAAAAATAAAGATATGGAGATTTTTTGTGGTTTTTAGATTTATTTAGTACATTTTGAGAAAAAAAAGATAAAATTAAGAGAAAAATAAATTATTACTACTAAAATGGGTAAAAATTGACAAAAAATTACATAAACGGGGCCCACTCTGTATAAATAGTAAATGAACACAAATTTTCAATTTTGATGTATTACTTTGCTATTCCTTTTTTAAATGACTTCAGGATAAGAGATATTTTAATTTTTACAAAAACTGGAGCACTTTATCTTAGCTGTTGCATGAAATTACTTAAAAAAACAGTGATTATATTCACATAAAGAACTGTAAATTATGTAATAAAACAGTGATTATATTCACATAAAGAACTGTAAATTTTGTAATAAAACAGTGATTGATAAATCTGAAGGTTAAAACACTTCTACTCTGTTATGCAGAACAAACACACAAAATTTAAGCAAATTATTTAAAAAACTTTTTGAGCAATCGCTGTCCCCGTTTGAACTTTTTGAAAAAAAAAACACATTTCGAATAAAACGCATTTTAAAGTTTGACATCTTATGTAAAGTTATGGCATCTGCTTTTACTAAAATGCTTGTAGTTTTTGTCCTATCGAATGGAAAATAAAAACCTTGGTATTTTTATAAAGCTAATAATAAGGCCTATAAAATAATATCATAAAAAATGTCAATTTTTTAAAAGAATCAGGGTAGTCGCGGATATCTCAAGAAGAATTTTTTTTTTCTTGACAATCGATTAGTTGTTTTACACTCGAAAAAGAAAATTCAGACACAATACGGTTCTTTTTTACCCAATCAATTTCAATAACACCGATGGTGGTTTTTTTTTTCACATTTTCTTGTTTCTTATATCATTGGGAAGCAGCTTGCCACCACACAAATTTCAGATCTGATAACAAATTAGTTTTTCAGGTATTTGTGTGTGTGTGTAATTTTCTGAGCTTAGGTTTTGGTTTCATTTTAAAGCCTTTTTCCACTTTTAAATTGTGTGTGTATGTGTGTGTGTGTGAAGTAATTAAAAATATTTTTGAGTACAATTAACTCTTTCGATATGTGAAATGGTTATTAACTTCAATTTTCATAACTAAAATTATTTCTGCTTGATAAGGTTTTGAGTTTTTTGAGTTCTCATAATTATTTAATTAAGATTGATTTTTTTTCAAAGGCAATTTTTGTTTTAAAAAAATAATTTATAAAACTTAGAAGCTTTTATATTAATTTTTTTCCTTTTGAGAAAATACCCTGGTCAAAACTTTCTCGGGTTGCTATGAGAAACAAATATTTGGAAGAGATGGAATACTACTGAAAATGCACTGGCGTAGCTAGTCTTGAGTGGGCCTGGTATCAAAATTTCTCCGGAGCTCTTTTTTTTTTGAACCTCCTTAATAGCTTAGGATATTTTACTTACACAAATTGGGGCCCCTGAAGCTTGGGGCCCCCGTATCATTGATACGGCTGATACGGCGGTAGCTACGCCCCTGCATTTATTGAAACATTTATACAGGATGTCTCAAATACAGCACCCAAACTCTGCACAGCCAGATTCCTCATTGGAGGTACATAAAAAATGCACAAAGAATTGGACCTATACCATCCACAGTTTACGAGAAAAATACGGTAAATGAGGATGAATTAATGATAATATACGATGGTTCAAGATGGATCTCTGACGCTTTTCTGTGCTCCTGTAGGGGATTCTTTGGATATGACCTACTCTGGCCACTGGATAGAACATGCAGGTCCAGTTCTATGGCCAACATGATCCCCAGATCTCATACCGTTGGATTTTTTTTCTATGAGGTAATTTCAAGGAACTGGTGTACAGTGATGTAGTGACAACACAAACGAACTTTGTTACTCGTCTTCATGCTGCTGTAATGATTTCACACAGCTCTTGGATAACTATTTATTTCAGTATGAAAATCATCAAAAAAAAAA
>BMAV01022125.1:0-10888 GCA_019973955.1 Trichonephila inaurata madagascariensis | reverse complement strand
CAATCATGAGTCACGATATTATGCGTTCAATAAAGCTTGTTTTTGTTTGATTCCAAACCGTATGCGTTGTATTCCTTTTTCACCGCCGATGCTTTCGTCATCCTTTAAGTACATAATACTCTCCCTCATTTCAGAACTTCATGTCTCAGATGATTTTTCTTGAAGTTATGGCAATAAATCCCCCTGTTGCTTAAGTTTTGCACACCAGTGTATTTTTATTTCTTATAATTCACCGTCCAAATAATCTTACCAGAATCGAAGCTGCAACTTAAATTTAAAAAAAAAAAGTAAATTACAACATATTAAATATTTAGTTTGATTTTACTTAATTTTAAATTCTGTTAAGATATCTTACATGTATAAGAGCTAATAAAATCAAAATGTACTTTTGTATTTCTCTTTTGATAAACGGCTTTAGTACATGAAGCAATGATGTTTTAAAAATCGTATATACAAATAGAACTATTTTATAGAATTCTACATGTATCTGTGCATAAATTATGTATTTAATTGAAGTTTATTAAATGAGGTCTTTTTATTTTATTATAAGTGCACCTGTGTGTGCGGCCTTATTTCTTCAAAAGTATGAGTGCTTTTTATTTTATTGTATAGATAGCACAGTACAGCCTTATTTCTTTATACATGCACAAGTGCTTTTATTTTATTATAGATATGAGCAGTTTTATTTTTTTCATAAGTAAAGACATAATTGCCCTATTATTTTACTAGTTATTTTGTGATTTTTTTTTTTTTTTTTTTTTTTTTTTTTTTTTTTTTGCTTTATTATAATTTAAAGAATTAATGTAGCTTTTCAACTAAAAAAGGGCTTGTATTTGCTTTTTTAAAAAAATTTTAAGAAAAAATTTTAAAAAAAAAATCTTCATATATATAAAGATTGTGCCTAGCTTGTAGAACATAATCCATGCGCAATGAGTTAGTCTCTTAATTAAAAAAAAAAGAAAAAAAGAAAAGAAATTCATGCGTCTGGAGCCGATTTAGGTTAAGTCTGACATGGCTCAAATTTCTTATATAGGTGTGATATGGATACGGTGAGTAAAATGCTAGCTTAAATGTCTCTCCCACGCTTCATCTGTCCGTTGTTCAAAATGTGGCCGCAGTAGCCTAGTGTTCAAGGTCAGGGACTCGGGGTTGGCGTGTCATGAGTTCGAGCCGAGAACGCCTGAAGACCCACCGTGTAGCGGGGATCTGTCGAGGCTGAAATGTCCTCCCGTTAGTGTGGTGTGGAAGTTAGGAGAAAGGGTGTCACTTGACCATGGTTCAGAATTACGAGGTCCGTTGCCAATAGCCCTCACGCAGCTTTATAGGCGGCGTAAATATAATTCTTTCTTTCTCCCCTTTGTTCAAAATGGCGAGGTGTATTGATTTTATTAAGCGAACAACACTGAGCTCAGAAAGATAGTCATAAAGAAAATTTAGCCAATGAGCGAATGATAGTGGATTCATATATTGAAAAGCATATCTATGAATTATGTTTTATTGGTACAATGCTACCACATTCCGTTTTTGTAATTTACTTCTGGCTCTTAAGATATTCTAGCTAATTCCACACGAAATAGTAAACTCCTCGGGTTTCCTTTCTTCTTTAGAAAAAGAAAAGTATTTAAAATTTCAGAGGAGAAAAAAATACACAGAAAGACAATTTGATCAGGAGACACAATAGTCGGAATGCAATCGTGATTTATCTATTACTACACTCTGGTCTAAAGAATGTAGTTTTAGGTCAGATTTCATGTTCAAGTGAACGAGCTTACGCAATTCCCCTTTTTGTGATTTTCAAACGACATTTAAATGCAAAAAGCAAGTTCCTTTTCGTGCGTTTTCGTTGGTAAAGAGCTTTTTGACCTTTGCCTTGTCCCTGTCTGAGTCTAAAATATCTACATAATCTTGATGAATGTATCTCATGTAGACATGTGGAAACGCGGATAATATCGTCTCATAAATCTCCTGATAAGTGAAATGCTGGAAGATAGAATTAAATAACCTATTCTCCCATTCATTTGTTTGGAATAAATTCCAAAAGGTCCCCTTGTGTTTTGAACTTCCGGAATTATTTCATTCGGCATAGTCAAAAGGCATTGGACAAATGTAAATTTCAAATTTTTGAGTAGCTTACAATTTTTTTCTTGGAGACCTCTACATTTCGTTGAATTTTGCAAAAAAGTAAAATCTGTACCTGGAAATGTGCATTTCTTCGAAACTAAATCTATACAAAGGAATATCTTTGTTCTTATAAAAAAATTTACACCGCCTAAATTCCTTTAAGCAAAAGCTTATGTAATTGCCACTTTTTATCTCTAACTTGATAAGTACAATAATTAAAAACCAAAAAAAAAATAATAAATAAAGAATCTGATAAATGATTTAATGTAATTCTATTTAATAATTTAATACCTTAAAAATATTTTTAAAATATACGTATTACACTTGACATCCCACTTTTTACCTTTTAAAAGAATAAGCAGCAAATATATAATTATTTGGCTATAGAAGAGAGAGGCAGTTGATAAGTGGCAGGACTTATTCCTCACGTTCTAAAGTTCCCTACTACGACGTGTTAGACGTTAAATCTGTCGAGGCTCAATGTCCTCCCGTTGGTGCGGTGTAGCGTACACCCCATAACCCAGGATTCTGGGGCCCAAGAGTGTATTGAGAAACGATGAATGCATTTTTATATAATGCAGTTTATGTCTTGTAAAAAAATTAAACTGCAATAAAGCATTCTAGAATTACATATATTTTCTATAATCGTACTTAAACACAAGTCTTTGCAGAGACAATTGCTGCTCTTCATACTTCTGCCTCTACGCATTAATAAAAAAATTATTATGTCTGCTAAGAAATTACTTTTTTCTCTCTTTTTTCTTCTTTATAATTATCTATTGAAAAAACTTACCTGCATTTCCAAGCACATTTAAACTTTTAACTGTCTAAGGGGGCAGTTACTTTTGTATCAAATTGTTTTCCAATAGCAAAGTCAATTCAGAATCAGTGAAAATATTAGAATTAGTTCTAAAGCAATGAAAATTCAATTAATAAGAAAAAATATTGCCTTGGGAAGACACCCCTTAAAGTGACTTACAGCAACGTTTACTTATTTGCATATATGACTCCCGCAGGCGGGGGCTCTGAATGAACAAGAGAGGCACATTTAAGACACCCAACATGCAAATAAAGCTATTTTCCCCCCTTGCTATTGTGCTATTGTGACGTCTTAATTCACGTCATCTTCATCTTATGACAATACGTATTTTTTAGAAATTTTTTTTCTTCTGTATTTAGGCCTAGAACAAACTCTGCTCAAAACTATCGAGAATGACCCACACGTGCTCTCAACACTGGTTCTGAATCCCTTGATAATCCTACTTAGTACTTATCTTAGGCTGTTAAATCTTATGCCCACATTTACGCTTAATTTTGTTTTGTTATCAGTAGTCTCACAAAACTTGGAACTGTCTGCTCTTCAATACATCTTATATCTTGCGCAAAATGCCGTATTGCATCCCCGAAGTTAATTAGATTGTTTACAATGCGGTGATGCAACAAAAAGATAAGATACGTTTCAACAGGCTTTACTATTGGTTTATCAAATATATGAGCCATATAAGCTCGAGAGATAGAATTATTTCAGAAAAATGCTTTTTTATATTAAAAAAAAGAGAGATGTGATTGGGGGGGACGTTTTCTGTTGCCAAATACAAATTACTAAAATTAACCCAGATGAAAGTTCAAGAATTTGGACGTTCGCGGACAGAACCGCACGCGTTAGAGCGGATGCTGTGAGGTTACAGATTAATAAAACATTATTTTTAAGGTTTAAAAGTTTTCCTGTCTAAAAATAATTTTGACTGCTTTTTTATCATTTTTCTTCGAATTTTGAGCAAACCTTTTTTTTTTAGTGAATTTCTTGGATAATGTAAAGTCCTTGAAAATGTAGTTAACATTCAGATAAAGTAAAAGTCTGTGAGATAGATCCTACTAGTTGTGTCGTGCATGTTGCGCGCGATAGTAACGATTCTTAAAATTTCCTTTTGATAAAATCTTCGACAGATAAATTTATACTCTAGAAATTTAAAAGCATTTTAGTGTGTGATATTGTGTCTCACAAAATCTTTAATATAAATGGAAAACAAATAGAGTACGTAAGTATTGAACTTAAAACTCATTTCTATAATCGAATATTTCACTCGTGGTTGTGTCCTTGATAATTATCAAGGACACCATCAGCTAGTGCATCAACATCAATTATCACCACATTAAATGGATGCTTTTATCTGAACAGAGCCGTAGAAAGGGACCGTTGAGATTTGGATGCGTAAGGCTTATCTGGTAATTAAAGCTACTTGTATTGATGAATGATCAAGTGTTATGGCCTTAAGGGTGTAAAATGATCCAGTAAAAAAAATTATTATTTGCATGTTAAGATGCAACTTTGGCAAAAAGTTATTGCTAATTTAAAGTATTAATATATCATGTGTGTAAAAATTATAATTTCTCACTTCAATGGAATTCTTTTAACGCTTTTTAGCTTGTGTAGTACAAGAAAGCATTTTTTCTAACTAAACATGCAATTACCAAATGGGTAATAGAAATTTATTCAATTTCTAGATTATATGCACTATACAATGAATTCCTATGAAAATAACCGAATTAGTAAGCAAATTAAAAAGAACATGTCCCACTATTTTCGTAATTTTAACCCTTGACAAATGTCCAAATAAATGGATTTATATATCGCATTTTGAGCCATGGGCAAGTAACGAGAACCATACCTGAGCTGGCACCCCTCTCCTAACTTCTATACCACGCCATCTTCAGTGCGTTTGAGTCTCGACAGATTTAACGTGCATCGGCCGCCTCCACACGGTAGGCCTTCAGCAGTACTAGGCTCGAAGTCACATGACCCGCCAGCCACGAGTTCGTGACCTTGACCACTACTGAATAAATGGGAAGAAAACTTTACAGTTGGAGTTAAAATGCTTGTGATTCGTAAAATCTAAAATCATCTCTCTCTCTCATTTTAACTAGTTAAAAAGAATTTGATGAAAGTCAAATTACTACGGAATATAACAATCAATTTTTAATAATGATATCTAATTTCTGTACTTTTGAAATGCTAGTACATAATCAATGGGCTATCTGAAGTTGGAAAAAGAATTTCAATTTCTACTAGGAGTTTCTATAAAAAAAGTAGAATTGAAAACTTTAAATAGGATTGTCTTTTTAAAATTGACCAGAAATAAAAGTTAGAAGTCGAATTAAGTTGTGAGCTAGATTCCTGATTTTCGCGTTCTCAGGCTTTCAAAATGACCTCATTTTTAATAGAATGATCTCTTTTCGTCTGACATGCGAAGTGGACTCAGCCCCCATTGCGCGAGCGAACATCCCTTGGAACTAAACTTCAAAATTCACACGTAGCGAGATGAGGAAGTTAGAAAAATGAGAGTTACATCCCCAAATTACGCCCTCATCATCCCGATCGGAGCTTTTAATAATGAGGCCTGTCACCTAAATACCAATAGAGATCAATGCTAATTTATTTCAAACTAAAATAAAATATAGCTCTTTGGAATAGTTTTTGTATGTATAGAAGGCGTTCTCTCTCTATATAATTCCTACCTCCAAAATCAGCTCGGTTTTAACTGTCTCCCAAGAGACTTATTTAATATGTCTGTTTCAACACAGGAGTGATGGGTATTAATATACATTGCATAATATTAATAGAAAAACATTGATAATCATACTTAATATAAAAGCGTTTTTAGTACTTAATATATAAGTGTTTTTAGTACTTAATATAAAAACGTTTTTTAGCATGGTCATTTTTGGGCGAGAGGCTAACGCCTGTGTAGATTTATTACTAAATGACAACTCTTGGACAACAATTATTCTCAATAAAAATGTAAATATTAATGCATTAATAAATATATAGACATTTTTTTTAAACTAATAAATTTAATTTTAATAAAAGTAAAATGATGAATATATACGTTTTTATAAATTCAAAAATAAATTGTTGCACATAAATGAAAATTGAAAAAAAAGACTTTAATCGAAAATGAGCGCTGTGTAACCTTTTGTAGCAAAACTTAATATAAAACCCGGTCCTATTTCCAAGGAAGTACGATGGTTGGTTTCAACAGTCAACATGGGGCGAAAAATTCTGTCTAAACACTAACTCGTCGATCTCTTCACATTGTTATCATTTCTTTTATTTGTGTTTTTCAACTACTTCAAGGTACTCTCTCCGTAGATTGAAGAGCTCGTGGCTATGGCAACTGAGGTATTTTTAGATCTACACAATGTGTACTTTGCGAGAAGTCACGCATTGATGGATTGCCCTTGGATGGCACAGCACTTAACGATCATCTCATCATTTCTCATGCACCTTTCGCAAACAAATGCGCACAAATTAACGGTCTCGTGATGTGTGACCGTTTCTCCTTCCCTCCCTCACCCTTTTCTTTTCCTTGTGACTCTGCGGCCAGAGAAAGGGAGTTACTGTATTTACTCGAATTTAAGCCGCAATTTTTTTCTAGTGTTAATGCTACTAAAAATCGAGTTCAGCTTCGAATCGAAGGCAAGACATCTGTTGGATGGGGAAAATTGAGTTTCAAAAGGACCGCCCCTTCTGGCTGTTTGATTCGAGGATTGATCCCATTCCACGGTTGATCCCCAGTATTGAGTCTGTTCGAAATATCCTTGTCTGCTCGTATTTAGGAAATTTTTTGTGTGTGTGTACTCTTTCTTTTAATCACCTAAACATGAAAGATATCGGTAATAGTATCAAGACGAGTTCACTATGACCAGGGACGTCTTAAGGCATGGGCTAACTGGGCCCGGGCCCAGGACCTCGCCCTCAGTGGGGACCTCGTTTCGTTCTCGACTCTGTCTTAATAAAATCATGATCCAGATAATTTTCATGGTCAAAGATTGGTTCCGTACATATTCTTCGAAAAACAGGGAATTTCAAACCACATGTCAATTGGCAAAAGTGGTAAGACTGTATTATGTTATGACCGTTGTCCATGTCTAGGCTTAGGCCTAATACCATGAACAATCATTCGACTTATTGAGTCGAAACGCGGCCATCGGTCAAGCAAGTTTGTGCCTAGGTTTTTGAGATTGTGAGTCGAGCACATTTATTTGTTTCAAATTATATACCGTTTGAACGAGTATTTGTGACAATGCATGTTATATACCGTCCACCTTTAAAGATCTGAGATAGGACCTACTTTTTCATAGAGGCCCAGGGCCTCAAAAAATCTTATAATTTCTGTGGGCCCAGGGCCTTAAAGAGTCTTAAGACGTCCCTGACTATGATACAAGAATGAAAAGGGAGGCAATTTTATATAAAGAAAAAAAAAACGGGAACAGATTAGCGGCCCCACTAATAACAGGAAAAAACAAATATACGTCTATGGCGCAAGCAAAGCGATATAATTTTTGCTTATAAATGTTCAAAAGTCATTAATAATTCTTTTACATTCATCTATAACACATTATTTAAAAAAAATGTTGCATATTTAATGCAGTAGATGGTACGGAAGACGACACCGTATGGGAAAAGAGCGGACACCGTCAGCCATTCCGAAGTCAACTGTGACAATGGGAGTGACGAATCCTTTTCGATACACGATACTGACGGTTTGAGTAATTATAGGTTCGTGTATGTATTTGGAAGTTTTTAATACTGGTGAAAAATAAATAAATTATTAACTTCTTATTATTTCTCTCTCGAAATTTTTTTAAACGTTTCTTAAGTATTGGATATTGATGAATCTTTTACACAATTTTTTATTTTTTCTCAGAAACGTGTGGAGAATCGGGAGTGGGGCTTAGAATCGATGACGGCTAGATTCGAGTAAATACGGTATATTTAAGTCGTGCTATAAAACTACACGACGGCTATTGGAAACGGATCTCGTAATGTTGAACCATAGTCAAGCAATGACGGATATAGGTTGAGGCCCGGGTTTGTTTTTTATCCACTGTAAGACAGAATTTTAATGCTTCTTTTCTTGATTTGACAACATAAAGATGTCAATATTAAAAGGGTAGAATTATTTTTTAAAATAATTAATCGTGTAAGTAGTAAAATTTAAAATATCTAATAAATAGGTTCTAAAAAGGCTGGATGAAAGCACGAATGAAAGCAAGAAACAAATATATGATATGATTAATTAGACAGATATGTGATTTATTTTCTTAATTAAAAGCAATTTATTCTAAAATGTATGTTTAGTTGTTATACCAAATATATATATACATATATATAATTCTCTCATGCCTAAATATAATTCGAATCCATTTTTACGATTCGTATTATTATTATTATTATATAAGGGTGTCAAATCAACTTGGACCTAGGGCGCCATCGAACCTAAATCTGTCACTGTAGTCAAGTGACGAGAAAGCATCCCCTCCAACGGGAGACTGTTTGAGCCTCGGCAGTTTTAGCGGGGATCAGCCTTATCTACATGGCAGGTGTTCAGTGACATCAGGCTCGAACTCATAACACACACGCCTCGAGTCCGTGACCGTGAACACTAGGTTACCGCGGTATGGCTCTACGGTAGTATCAATTTTATTGAAATAACATGAATTTTTTTTTGGTACTAAAAATTTAAATAAAAACGTCTCCCTTTGTTCAGATTTTTCTCATCTGTGAAAATAAAGCAGATTCATGTTTGATTTACTGTTATTAACGACACATTCGAAAAGAATACGAGCGCTTTTGACGATGAATTTTGACGATTTGCAATTTTGAACCACAGTCGAGTGATGAAACCGACACCTGATGTAGCATTTGTTGCGAAAGCACCCAAAGAGCGAAGGAGTGATTGATTGACCCGAGGAGGGGCGAGCGCCTAATAAATCTTAGTCACCCAAGGAGCGAAGGGGTGACTGACCCTAGGAAGGGGTGTAAGCGTAGTTTTCTCTTTTCTCTGGTGGCAACAGGGGGAGGAAAAGCGCTCCGAACAGAGAAGGAAAGGTAGTTGCTCTAGATGCGTTTTGGAGGAAACGGACGGCTATGAGCGTGCGCGATAATATTTAAGCTTTTTTATGCATCCTTGTAAATACTTAATAAATGTTTTATTTAAATTGAGAAACACTCGTAGCCACATCATTTATTTCGCACTTAGTTTACAGTTTGTGAATGAGTTTGTGAAGTTGAGTATTGAACATTTTTTGGCGCCCCCGGGTGGGCTACGAGTGTTAGAAAAGCATTTTTGAATATAAGAAAGTAGAGCATGGATGCTTTAAAATTGAGACGCACGCCGTTGAGGACAGCCTTCACGAAAGCTGTAAATCATCTTCAGGAAATTATCGAAAATGATCCTATAGATATGAATGCCGTAGAAACTGCATTTGAACAATTAAAGGTAAAAAGCGCAAAACTTAAAGTAGTAGAAGATGCAGTTTTAGAATTAATGATCGAGTCAAACTGTACTCAAGAAGCGTACAATATTGAATTTGAAGCCATTGAAGGCTATGCTGAAAAGATGATTGCCTGGCAAGTCCGCGTGAAAAATATCATGAAGACAGATGCTTTGGGACAGAAGGACAACCACAGCCTGGTCACATCTTCGTCTTCATCTCTGCGTCTTCCCAAGATTCAGTTCCAGCAGTTTTCTGGAGAGTTGACGGATTGGCTGCGTTTCCACAACCAGTTCAAGAGAATCCATGAAGATGAGAGCATTGATGATGGGGACAAGTTTCAGTACCTGATCCAGGCAACAACTCCAAAATCCCGGGCCAGGGATATAGTTGAAAGTTTTCCGGCGACCCCTGAAAACTACAGAAAGGCTTTTGAATACCTAAAAATGCGGTTCGGACAAGAGGATGTCTTGATTCAAGTGTATGTCCGAGAACTCTTAAAGCTGGTTCTACAGAACACAGAAGTCAAGAAAGTAAATTTGTCTTCGCTGTATGACAAGATTGAGGCCCAGCTACGCGCCTTAGAATCCTTGGGAGTCACCAAAGAAAAATATGCAGCCATGCTGTTCCCGATGGTGGAATCCTGTCTTCCCGCTGAAATTCTGCGCGCCTGGGAGAGATACGTTGGCTATTCATCAGATGAATCAGGTAAGAAAGACCTTGATTTTCTTATGAAATTTTTAGCAATAGAGGTTTCTAGTGAGGACAGAATAAAACTAGCTAGGAATAGTTTTGTTTCTGAGAAATTTAATTATAAGAAAAAATTAGGAAATCTTTCCACTACTGCAACTGCTGCAGATTTATTTAATAGTAACTTTAAAAACAGGAAAGACTTTAAATTTAAGAATAGTAATGATAATTGTATATTTTGTGAAAAAACGCATGCCTCTGAAAATTCTTGTGAAGCAGCTTCTATGCTATATGATGTTAAGAAGAATGCTGTGATTAAGAGAGGCGTGTGTTATATTTGTTTAAAAAGGGGTCACATGTCACATTCATGTAGATCAGATGTTAAATGCATAATATGCAATAAACGACATTATGCTGTGTTATGCTCTAAATTGCCTTTGAGATAGGGTTTGGAAACCGAAAGTGCAAGCGTTGAGAATAGCACGACTGCTAGTTCATCTAGCTCTAATGTTTTGGCTAATCAAGCTTGCACTTCTGAAGTTCTCTTGCAGACTCTTGTGGTTGTGTTGCAAAACGGAAACCATAAGAGTTTAGTAAGAGCTTTAATTGACACCGGATCTCAAAAATCGTATATTTTAAAATCCACTGCGGAAAAATTAGCATTTAAAAATGAAGGAGAAGAAGAGTTTATTCATTCTTTGTTTGGCGGTACAAAAACAAAAATGTATAGACATAAATGTTATAAAATTTGTTTAACTAATGTTGATAATAATTATACTTGTAACTTAAATGTGTATGA
>BMAV01022124.1:0-16894 GCA_019973955.1 Trichonephila inaurata madagascariensis | reverse complement strand
GGGAACCGTAAAAAAAGGGAAAAATTGGATAAATAATTTTTTTCCTTTTAGACTACGTATAAAATTGTTTTAAGGACATTTTGATAAAAGAAATTATTTAAATAAAATAGTTCCAAAAAATTAACTTAAAAAAAATCTTTTCAAAATGTTCCCCTTTCAAAAAAAGGCTTCTATTATAATAATTTTTTTTCCTGTATATACTAAAACCTTTTGACAGGGGCTCAATTGAATTTTAAAAAAATGCACATTATTTTCAAGTTACAACCAAAAAATAATGATCGGCTTTTTTTCTTTAAAATTTGCCCCCTTCTGTTGTCGTAAAATATGGATATACCCACTTCAATTATTTTTTAAAAAAATTCTAGTTGAGCCTCTGTAGAGATTTGAGCAAAATCAAAAAATATTATTAAAAAAAAGAAGCTTTTTTTATGAAAGGAGAATTTTTTGAAAAATTTATTCTAAGTTAATTTTTCCCAAAAATATTGTATTTAAATCATTTTTGTCAAAATGTTCTTAAATCAATTGATACGTATTCTAATCTAAGTGACACTAAAATCATGAAAATTATCCATTTATCCCTTTGCTAAATCAGGGTTTCCCGAACTATGGATATTTTAATACGGTCAGTATTTTATGTAACAAATTTAAGTATTATTGTTTGGGATTCATTTTCAAAGGGCCCAAAAAAGATTTTTCATCAAAATTTCAGCCAATACTCCCCAAATTAAAATAATACTTTTCAGGTGACATCTACGATCATGTTGGTCCCGAAAAGTAAAGTTAGATCTAACTAACGCAAATGACAGCAACAGTAACCGGGGCGAAAGTTAAAAGATAGCCATTCGAAAACGAAAGGAGATAGAGCTAAATTTCGTAGTAGAACGTTTTATGGAAGGAATTATTTAATATGAAATGACATTTGGCTTACAAAAATAAGATAAATTATCACCCTAATTATACACCTAAATATAGACAGATTTTTGTGCAAAAAATGAGGCATTATTTCAAAGTAAAATATTACTAAACAAACACAGTATTCATTACTGGGCGATGGAAAATCTTTCGTGTATAGACTATGCACCAGGGACTAAAGGTTATGGTCAATTTACGTGTGGATCCATTACTGGGACCTATATTCTGCATAGAGATAGAGAGGTACTAGTAATTATTACAAATTATACATTATTTTGTAAATAATATTTCAGTATTCTCATTACGATCTTTTTGGTTCAAACGTGACTGGCTCAATGTTGGATAACGCAGCTTTCTCAAAGGTTATTTGGGGTAAACATTATCCGGTATGGTGATAGTATTGAAGGAATTCTACTATTGCCAGACTTCAATTTGTTCGATTTCTTCATGTGGCGTTTCATTAGAAACAAGGTTTGTGTAAATTCACCTGCAAGTCTGCTGGATCTACGTCGTCATTTCATAGATACTTGCGTTGTGATGTATCCCATGCTGATTGCATGCACATTTACTATAACAAACACAAATGTGTATCATTGCGAAATCTTCGAACATCTTCGACATTAACTTGTTATTACTTTGTGACAGCTTATCTTTGCCTTTTTTTGTGTGTGATGTAATTAAACAGTGGTGAAATAAGTATACATTCCATGCAATAAATTTTGAGTATTTTTCTTCATTTCTTTAGCGAATTCTATTAAACTTTTTCACCAGAGGTTGGAACCTTTTTACCGTTAAAGGCCGCATGTAAATTAAGAAATAATAAAGGAGACCGCATAGGGTGATGTACCTATAAATGCGACTTTTATGAAATACTATAGTTTTTGTATATATTTAACAATTTTGTGTACAACATAAAAATATTATTAAAAAAAAAAAAAAAAAAACTAAGTCATTATCTATTCATAATTTTACATAAAATGTTACAATGTAAAATATTTTTGTGTTCACATAAGGGTAAAAACTTGTTAAAACATCCATAATTGATTATTATTTTTTTCTATTTATTTATTATATTCATAGATAATGAAGCATATATACATATATGCATTATATCTATCAGCATAAATATATATTTAAAACAAACTTCATAAGTCAAAGCTGTAATTGGTCCTCCACATGAGCATGTGGAGTGGTGTTGCCATGTTGCACTAGATATCTTTCTAACATTATAAATGCACAATTGAATATTCTCATGAACAGCCATTGAAACCTACATACGTTCATTCCGTCTTTTATTTAATTCCAATGATTTGCAAACTGTTGTAATCTATAAAATTAAATATAAATTAAGAGAAGTGTTTCCTGTTATGTAGTTTGTACAAGAAAATCATGGAGGCCATGAGTTCCCCACTTTTGATTTAGATGTGTGGTGGTGTGATATCTATGTAAACGAGTAATAGCCTCCATGCGAAGACGATCGTTCGGTATGGTAGCTAAGATACTTATTTTCGGATCGGAATGTACCTCCTTCATTGGCGATCCTGACCGTGCAAAGAGAACCGCATCAATCGTGGAGACATCTATCCACCACAAGGGCAACAGAGCCATCAGATGACGCAATTAAGCTGGAAAACACAATGATACAACTAGGCCTTCACACACGAGGACCAACCCACAAGCCGTCACGGACAAATGACGCAACCCACAAATACGTCGCACTCAAACTGATCACACACTCGCCACGAATATGGTATCGTACGTTAGCCTATTCTCCGAATCACTGGAAAAGGGTTAGTATGGCGTTGTGATATCTCAAAAAAACATTAATAGCCCCCATGCTTATTTTAGCTGATCGTTTTGGCATGCCATAAAAATACCAGTCTTCAGGATCGAAGCGCGAAACGTAGTTTTAATCTTCATTCATATATCCGTAATTTCCGCCGGGGTATATTTCCATCTCACTGACAAGGTACTTTCTTTTCCCCCTGAAGGGGACAATCCTAAATTTGATTCTTTTCTTTGATCGGCTATCAATTTAAAAATATTCCGTTGTTTTAGCTAAAGCCTTGAAAAATGTTAACTTTTATTTTTTAAAAATTTTTTTATTTGTGACCTTTATCAACCCCAATACACTGTACACGCGAGCTATTAGGAAAAACAGTGGCACTGAAGAGCAAATCAGGTAACTTCTATTTAGCAATTAAATGAACAAAATATCCCGTGTATGAAATGTCAAAATCTACGCCATAGTGCGGATTTTGATTATACATAGTTTGACTGCCTTATTTTATTCCCCCTTTTTTTTTATATGTATGGTATCAATTGGGAAATACGTAAAAAGGAAATGTATTTATCCATCTCTCATTCTAATGTGATTTTAGATCCCGCAAAAAAAGCTTTTAAATAAAGCATAAATAAAACTTTATGTCAAATACTCAATTTAGTTAAAATCATATCGCTTTATTTCTTAAGGTATCCAACTACCCTAATACTATGATTTTTTTCAAAAAATTGACAATTTTTTTTGTTTTTTTTTTATGATTTTATTGCATATGCCATTTTAATAGCCTTTTTGAAAATACCAGTTTTTTTTCCCTAAAATAAAAACAAGGTTTTTTTGGAAAAAAGATGCCCTTTTCAAAAATATTTAAAATGCGTTTTAATCGAAATGAGTTTTTTTCTCGAAAAGCTCGAACGAGGACAGTGATTGCTCAAACAGTTTTGCAAATAATTTGCTGAAATTTCTTGCGTGTGTTCTGTATAACAGTCGAAGTGTTTTGAACTTCAGATTTATCAATCACTGTTTTATCTCAAAATTTATAGTCCTTTATGTGAATATAATCACTGTTCATTTAAGCAATTTCATGTAATCACTAAAATAAAAGGCTCTAGTTTTTTTAAAAATTAAAATATCTCTTATACTGAAGGTCATTTCGAACATGAATAACAAAGTAATACATCAAAATTTTAAAAAAATGAGAATTCATTCATAAAATATTTGCACAGGTGGGCCCCGTTTATGTATTTTTTTGTATAGTTTTCCCAGTTTTGTCCCATTTTAATTATAATAAAAAAAATTCTGTTTTCAATTTTAGGAGTTTTTCCTTAAAATATTCCAAATAAACATTAAAAATCATAAAAAATCTCCATATTTCTATTTTTTCAAAAAAAAAAAAAAAAGTTGTAGGTGGTCGGACACTTTAATAAAATACTATATTTTTAGAAAGTTTTCTTTGTTTGCAATGTACTTTAATAAGAGAAACATTCAGAAAAACGGGAAAGATAGTTTAACGCGAATAAAATAAATGATCTTCTGAGACAAAACAATATTTTTCACAAACTTTGTATGAATTTTACAGTAAAACTTTTCCGTATGGTATTATATAAAAACTTTAAGTAGGAAACTTTTTTTCAATTCAGAAAACATAAATAATAGAAAAGAAACAAAATTATGAAGAAAATATATATTTAAGTACAGTTAAGAAGAAAACATGAAATGTAACATTACAAAAAGAATGTTACTTATTTAGGTTTAAGATGTTATGAAATTTCCAAATCATAAATTTCAAGAATATTTCTCCAATGATTCTGGAAATATTCAAGCTCATATCTAATGATGCTGAGTTTCAGAAACCATATACTGGCTTAGAATGTGTAATAATAAACTAAGCAATACCGCCATGTTGATTCATAAAATAAAAATTACGAGTTGATGTTTACAATTGTTAAATATGAATCTAGACTAAGACGATTGGAAACGAAAACACGTAAATTTTAAAAGTATTCAAGTGAAGAATCATTATGAAATGCTTTAACCATTCATTGGGCGCGCAAGTATCTCTCAGATCACATAGCAGAAATTGTTTCGGCGCTGCGTCCACGTGGTGGGCTCTTGGACACACCCCTTCTTCTTCTATATTCACATTCTTTTCACTCGTCCCAGGGATTCAATGTCAAGGACGCGAGGGCATTTCTATATTTTGGGTGGTGAGGGTTATTGAACAGATAGACGCAGATCACCAAACATCGTCACTTTTTATGACTTTGTACTATTTCATACTTGATATATATATATATATATATATATATATATATATATATATATATATATATATATATATATATATATATTAATAAAATTTCTCTTGTTTTATACAAAAATAATACAAAACAAAAATTTTGTAACTTCTGTTTGATAAGTTTTTGTTTTATCTATATTTATTTTTACTTGCTGGTTTTGAGATATATCTGAGAGAGATAACGCGTACCTAGCGAGTGACTGTACTTATTTAATCTCCTCAATATATCTGGTACAAACTCCCAAAATATCTACAGGAGAATCCAAATTATTCAGATCCCTCGAACATTACATCTAGGAAAAACTAGGTCACGAACTTTTGAAAGAGCACCTACGAAGAAGGTCTGAGAGTAACATCCACATGCTATGTTTATTTTGACTCAGTATACTGAAGCAATATTTGATATACAAGGCTCTATATTCAAAATGAAAACCAAAGGAATCATCACCAGGAACTTGTTAGCTACCGTTTCCTCTTGTCGCGCCCTGGACATTGTAAGGTGATTTGTGGAGACTTCAAGAAGGCAACCGCACGTAAACAAGTACTGTAATTAATTTATTATCTTTTGGATATAATTTCGTATAAATATCTCAATCTCCTGATTCTATTTTAAGGTACCACTTCATGTTCGAACCGTGACCTGCAAAAGCGCATAAATGGATAATTTTCTATGTGATATTTAGTGTCACTTAGATTAGAATACATGTATACAATTGTTTTAAGAATGTTTTGACAAAAAATATTTAAATACACACTGTGCAAAATTAACTTAGAAATAGTTTGTTTTTAAAATGTTCTAGTTTTGTGAAAATACTTCTATTATAATAACAGCTGTTCAGAGTATAGACCCGACCTCTGTACCGAGGTTCGACTAGAATTTTTGGAAATATGTAACTTAGAAGTTAGTTTATCCATATTTCAGTTTATCAAATACACAGGGGAACAATTTTAAGAAAAAAAAAACGCCAATGATTATTTCCAATTGGTGGTAACTTGAAAATAATGGGAATTTTTCTCAAAAATTCTAGTTGAGCCTCTGTAAAAAAGGTCTGAGCTATATACAGGCAAAAATATTATTAATATAATAGAAGCATTTTACACAAAAAAGGAGAACATTTTTGAAAAAAAGATTGCTCTAAGTTAATTTTTTGTCAAAATATTGTATTTAAATAATTTTTTTTGTCAAAATGTCCTTAAAGCAATTTTACGCATGTATTCTAATCTGAGTGACACTAAATATTATGAATATTATCCATTTATGCGCTTTTTTTAAAATCACGTATCCAAACGTATCGGATAATCTTAAATATTACTTATGCCAAATATAGTTTTTAATGTTATATCTCAGCAGTAAATTGATTAAATCATTTTCAAACGAAAGTATGAGGCAATGATGCTCCTGAGATATACCGCGTGCCTATGGATGGGTCTTTTTGAGAAACACCTAGTTAAGGGTTAAGAGAAACCACTGTATGTTTTGTTTTCGAAACATATATAATAATACCTCGAGCTTACGCGATAGGTTGGACTGAGTGATAACCGCGTAAGTCGGGGTATATAATTTCGATATACATATAAATTATTTTATTTTGGACAGGGGCACAGAATAAAATAATAACATAGAACAAAAAATAAAATTATAAATTTAGATGACACAGCAAAGTCACACACTAAAGTTAATTTTATGTAGAAAGTTAATAAAATCAAATAGTAGTGTGGAAAAATAAATATTATATTTGAAAAGTTTTAGAAAAATTAACATTAGCATTCGACTACGTTCGAACCATGACATTAAAGATTACAAATGGATTTTCATGATATTTAATGTCACTTGATTAGAACATATGTATAAAAATAGTTTTAAGGACACTATGAAAACAAATTATTTAAATTCAATATTTTGGCAAAAATAATCTTAGAATAACTTTTTTCCAAAACGTTCTCCATCTATAAAAAATGCTTCTGTAATAATAATATTCTGCTTATATAAAGAATAGATTTCTCCAGAGAGTTTGAACTAGGATATTTGAAAAATTCACATTATTTTCAGAGTTACCTCCCATTGAAATAATCATCGGCGTTTTTTCTTAAGATTTCGCTGCTCTGTTGCAGTAAAATATGGATAAATCCACTTCTAAGTTATAAATTTCAAAAATTCTAGTTCAGCCTCTTTATAGAGTTCTAAGCTATATTTTTATAATAGAAAAGGCATATACCGGAAAAATATTATTATAATGGAAGCATTTTTATATTGTACTTTGATGGAATGGCGAACGCGTCGATATATAATAACATATATTTATTTTAAGGGTTTATTTTTGCTGTATAAATACATGTAATAGTCCACTATTATGTTGTAAAATCTTATAAGTTTTCATGGCTACTAAAAATATCAAATTTACATGTAAAGTAATGTTAATTTCATTTACTCAAAGAATTTGTATAAACCAAGAAATGAAGCCGCTTAAAAATTTATAAAATAAATTTGCATAATACAAATGCGAATGAAATAGAAAATATACAAAGAAAAAATACCAAAAATATTAAAATATTTCCTTTTTTCCTCTTTTTTTGAAATAGAGAAACACAAATGGTTGTAAGAAGACCTAAAAGTTAAACTTTCAAGTGCATTTTAGCTTGTTCCTATATACAAAGAATATATATCTATATATAGCCAAGATCGATATAAGACGTCTTATCGTAGACATTGAGATTGCATATTTTATCACTGCACATAATCGAATGTAGCTGTAAAATTGGGAACATAGGAAAAATAGTCTCAATAGAGGATGATGGACACATATACATTATGCTGCGGTTATTGTGCTTATTTTATTTTGTTTTTGTGATTGAGAACAAAATAACTTTACCCAGATGTGCATTTCTTACAAATGATTCTTTATGAATACAAAGTTATGCAAATATTTTTTCTCTGAATTTTTTAGCCTTAATAAAGTTACTAAAATAAAACAAAAAAATAAACCAGTATAGAAAATGCTAAGTTCACATAAATTAGGTTCTAGATTTTATATTTTTTTTACAAAAAAAGTTATATTAAGTAGGCAATAAACAAGAAATATAAAAAATGTGGGTTTTTCAATACACCCACATAGATCAACAAAGAAAAAAATTTTAATTTAGTTAATTAAATTTAATTAATGAATAAAATTATTTGAAAAAACTTTATTAACATCCTGTCATCTATTACGAATATATATATATATATATATATATATATATATATATATATATATATATATATATATATATATATATATATATATATATATATATATATATATATATTAACTTGAATGACGCCATTTGTTGTAATTTTTAGTGACTCCGTCAGAAATAACGAAAACTAAAGGAGGTAGTTAAACAACGGCCTTTTTTCGCCCATTGTCAAATTCATATTATGTATTTTTTTAACACTGAAACTCAGTCGAAATGAAAATGTTAGATTATTTTCAAATAAATATTTTTTTAAATAGAGAAAACAGGAAAAAAATAACAATGTTAAGCCATTTGTAACTAATATCTTTGATTATATTTCCTTCTCACTTTCAATGACTGAAACGTTGCTGGACAACCCAGTAACAACGTCTTGAAGTGCATTAGCATATCCAAGACTTGGTGTTTTTGTATGAGTATGATTATGGCACCAGTATACAAAGTAACAAAGTACAGATGTAACACGTGCACAACAGCCATCAACTCTAGCACAAACTTTGCACTGGAAATACCATTTAATATTGAGATTATGGCCTATACTTGTGTGTTCTTATCCATATGTTATATACTTTTAAACTTGTGTATCGTGATCTCATCTGGAGTCGAACAACTGAAGAATCTTCTCGATTTACGTAAACAAAGTACAGACCCAATTGATTAAGAAGTTCGTGAGTGTATTATTTTTTTTTAATAAAATACACAAAACGCATACTACGTAAAATAATGGACATAATACAAAAGAAATAATTGTATTACAATATGACATGTGCAAAGTAAAGACACGTTTGAACACGCAAGTGACGTATGAGCCTGACCGATTCGCGGACTAGCAATTTTTTTTCGCATCACATCAACGCGCTCGATGCACCGAAATAAATGAGTGTCAGTTTAAAAGCCTTACTATTGTAGTATTTGAGTGACCAATACTATGGTGGTGCTTGAAGTGCTTAACAGTTTTTTTTAAAATGAAAGTTAGGAAAAACTCTTAAAATAACAAAACTCAATGAATTAGCAAGTTTGATGAATTTTTATGTGACTTGCTATTTTTTTTCTGACTATTTTAGAATAAAAGAAAAGATCATTACCTAAAGTTCACATAAATCTAACAATGTAGTTCCAATAAATACTTTGAAATTTCATGACTATGATGGGCGAATAAAGGCGGATGTTTAATCACCTCCTTTAAAATTAAAATTAATGAATTAATATTTTAAAAAAGTGTATTAACATCAAGTGTTATCTACTATAAGTTTCAAAAAATGCTTTTGGACTTAAGTCGATGATTATACGTATTTTATTAACAACTGAAAAGTTTTGAACAAGATATATATATCTATATATATATATACACTGGGGGAAAACCCTTGCAAAGGTGGGTTTTTCCCTTAACTTCAAAAAATTCATCAAAGTAATTTCTGAAATGGGGAGGATTATGTACGAAAAGGATGAGAGGGGTCTGCGCTGAAAAAAACAACGCATACGGTAGGGAATAAAACAAAACAAGCTTTTTTGAACGATGTATCGTGACTCATGATTGTCTATCCAAAAAAAAGAACAAAAGCAGGTGCCCTTTAGTAGGGTATATGCCCCCCCCTTACTACAATGGTTGTTCCCCCCTCCGCATACTAAACCAGTTTGGGGGGCCATTTCTTGAGGTAGGGTCCCCTTTCCCCTAATAAACATCTGTTTGAGTTAGGTTGTTATCCATATGGCGTGGGGCAATACGTCCCCCCGATCCCCCCAAGTTCTAGGGGATTTTAAACTGGGGAGCACTGGAACCATTTATGATATCCACTTTTCCCGCGCCCCCCAACAGCAACAGTGCGATGGGCCCCACTTTGTCCATAAAATGAAGCCCCCCAAAAACCCCGGGAAAAAAAACATGGGGAAGTAGTACCCCCACAATAGCGATCCCGTTACAGACCCCTGTTGAAAAAGTGAAGTTAGTTCGCCCGTTCCCAACCCCTAAGACAAGAACTCCAGGACCACCGAACGGTAATTTTTCCTTTATGTCACGAAAAACCGGGGCCCCATTTTTCCAAATCAAACGCTTTGAGAATCGCTTCTGGTATGAAAGACTTTATCCGTAAAGAGGACACGACCCAATTTGTCCATTTTTGGCCCCAATGGCATCGGTGGGAACTTTCAATGGGGGGGCAGCGTTCAGGAGATGGGAGAAATGCCCCCTTTTTGAAGGCGTTTGGGTACAGGAAACCGCGGTTGTCGACCCATTTGTGTACCGAGTTTCTGAGCAATGGCGCTTGCTGACTGTGTCGACCCTTTTGCCTGCAGGATGATATATCGGTCCCCCTGCAGTTTCGTCCCCGGGGGGCCACCACCAACCTTTTAACAGCTGTTCCTGTGGTTTGGGAAAGCTTTCGCGCGCGAAACGCACTTTTGTTGATTCCGAAATCTGCAGCACACTGGTGACAGTACGCCCCTCCTCCGCCCGATCATTCTTCCATTTTAAGTCGTCCAGGGATTTCTTTTCCCCCTATTTCACGAACTGACTCACTGACACTTCGCGAATATGTGAATTGCGTCTCCGTCCCCCTTTTATTCTACCGTTGAGCAGCGGGGGCGACATCACGCGGGGGTTGCGTACGCTCACATCGCTTCTGACGTTTTGTTCCTGATATTTGCATACGGGATGACTTTTCTACCGACTTATGTGTTCACCGTACTGATCTCCAGACCTCTTTTTCTGCAACTTCATGGCTATCTGCTAAATTTTACATTGTTGTTTAAATTTTGCACACAAATGTATATATATAATGTACATACATATATACATATATATATATATAAATATATATATATATATATATATATATATATATATATATATATATATATTATATATATATATATATATATATATATTTATATATAATACATACATACATACATAATTATATATATATATATATATATAAATATACATACACACATAATTATATATATATATATATATATATACATATATATATATATATATATAAATATACATACACACATAATTATATATATATATATATATATATATATATATTATATATATATATATACATACATATATATATATATATATATAAATAAACATACATACATATATATATATATATATATATATATATATATATATACATATATAATTATATATATATATATATATATAAATATACATACACACATAATTATATATATATATATTATATATATATATATACATAATTATATATATATATATATATATAAATATACATACACATCATAATTATATATATATATATATATAATATATTAATTATATATATATATATATATTACATATATTATATATATATATATAAATATACATACACGCATAATTATATATATATATATATATATATATATATATATATATATTCGTTCTTTAGGAATCCGTACAAATTGCAAAATGATTGAACTTTCCTTTTCGTAAATGCTATATAATAAGCACCTACGCAAGGAATTATCGTTAGTTAGAAATAACAGATTTTTAATTCAACAAATGAAAATACTACTAGTGAATTATAACACATAAGTTACTTCGAAATTCCTCTAAATATTTATTAATAAATTTATGACAATCTTTTTGATTTATGATTCGAAAGAGTTCTTTTTCACTTTACGCAGAGAAGGATGTACCATATCATTTATATCCAGCTGCATAAGGTACTTTTTACGTTTTCTAAACAAAGTAAAGCACTAGAAAATCTTACAAATTTTTTATAGGAGTTTCATTATCAATTTCAGAATCGCAATTCATTGGCTCGGAAAAATGAAAACTTTCCTCAATTTCAGTTGCACAAATAGAAATTTAGTCATCAAAAGTAGCATGATCTTCAAAATATTAAAATATATCCTGCAATAGGGAGTAGTATGAAATAAGAAATTATTTCTTATTCAAAACTCACACGATAGGTTATACATCTGACTCATTTGTTTGTTTTTTTATGTCTAAAATGTTCTACACCCTTTGCTGTCGAAATTTGGTCCTTGGAAGAAAAGTAATTTTCAGACAGAAAACATTTGCCATTTGAAATAAAACAACTTTTTTCTAATAAACTAATAAAAAAAAAGTCTGTTGTTTAAATAGATCATTAATGAGGGTTTGTTATCGTTGAACAAGTTGTTCTCTAAGCTTGGGTTCCCAGTTTTTTTTATATTATTAAATAAATTATATCATAGGTTGTTTGTAGTATGTTTAATTATATATATATATATATATATATATATATATATATATATATATATATATATATATATATATATATATATATATATATATGTGTGTGTGTGTGTGTAAAACATATTGCATTGAGTAAAGATAAACTGTATAGGGGTTGAACCGTACCTTAATTTTTTATCAGTAAAAGTGGTTTGATTATGAATTTCTTTTACATTATACTTCCTTTCAAATCGTAAATAAATTCCTATTAATAAGTAACTATTTTCAAAACCTTACAAAAAACTTCAAAGCAGTAAATTTAAAAAATATCGGATAAATATATATCTTAGACATTTTATATAATATATATATATATATATATAAACACAGTAGGACCTCTATATAACGAAGTCGCTAAATCCCGGAAAAAGTCGGTTATATGGAAAATTCATTATACTGAGGTTCATATTTTAATATACTGTATAAGCCACATAAAACACATTTAAATCCATAAACGCTATATATTAAATAAGTAATTATTCACAGTTTTTAAAAAAATTAATATATGTATATTTTATATATCATACCCATCAAAAAGAAAGAAAGAAAGAAAAACTGCAAGAGAAAGAAGAAAAAAGATTGTCTCGAAGAATTCATTGTATCTTCAATATCAAGAAAATAAATTTATAACAAAATTAATGAATTTTAAGGACATTTCATAATTTAAAGCATACAAGTAATATTAAACATGCATTATTTTATAAATAGAACACGGGGACACGGGAAAACTCCATTGAGAGTGAAAGAGGATATCGAAGATGTTTCAAGTGAACTGGCAATGGGGGTTAAGATTAGCACTTCTTGGATGAAAAATCCAAAAATCTATTGCTCTGGGTGAGTTATGATCTATTAACACCAGTTCAAGATTTATAACCACCATAAAATGTATTAAAGAGAGAATAACTTGAAACTTTTCCCGGGATATTTTAAAAAAAAGTGAGAACAAAAATTGAATCTCAAAAGAAAAAAGTTTCATTATATAGAAAATCTACTTCGCTGTAGAGAGGTTCTTTTACGAAGGCAATCGTGAAATGTTTAAGGTTCCAGGAAAAAGTTCGCTATAAAAAAAAAATTCGCAATATAGAGGTTCGACTGTATAATTTATATATATACTAGTTTGTGTACACGTTCTTCGCACGGGTGAATTAAAAAGTTAAACAATACAGATTGAAAAGATTGAAACATAAATAAGTTTTTAATGAGTTGATTCTACGCGAATTGCAAATTAAACAAAACAAAAACAAAAAAAGCTTTTTGCATATCTCGGCTGAACAAAGAAATTATATTTGAAAGTTAGGGAGCAGTCTTATAGGACTTATACATGCTTGAACAATAAAACTTCAATGGAATTTATATCTCTCCTTATCTGACGGTCGTCTTACCTGTGGAAATATCCGATATATCCTTCTTCTGACAAAAAGTGGCTGGAAAAATAACTTATATCACTCAACGTGGCAACACATTCGATTTTCCATCCGGGTACTCACAACTTCATTTTCTAAAACATTTCCTTTTCTTTCCTTTCTTGTTTCCAATTGGTATACATGAGAAATTCATTATATGTCTTCATGTAGCGAAATGGCTAATATTTTTCCTATGCGGTTTTCCTTGCCACTTTCTATGGGATTTTTTTTCCTTTCATATTGGTTTTATTAGTCTGTCTGTTGCTTGTGTTGTGCCTTCTCTGTCTGTTGCTGATTATTAAACTTTCACGATATTGTTTTCTCTGCAGCATTGAAGTGTATATTGCAAACACATAAATTTATGGATTATTTTTTTTTTTTTTTGTTTTGTTTTTCCTACTTTAAAAATGTCTTTCTACATTTTGATATGTTTCCTTTAAATCAATGCATTCGTTGGTTGTTTAAATATTATCAAGTTAAACATGCCGCCATTAATAATTATTTTAAAAACAATAATGTTTGCTGATATATAATAGAATTTAGAATATTTGATATTTTTAATGTCTTAATGTTATTTCTTTAGTAGGCTAAATAATTTTTAGCAAATTTCAGAACTTTTAAAAATATTTAAAAAAAAAAGTTGTATGTACATGCGGTGTTGTAAGACAGCGTTTCTCAAAAAGGGGGGCGACCCTTTTGGGGGGCGGGTAACTCTCAAGGGGGGGCGACATTTGAAAAGTCGAAAAAAAAAGATTATTTTAAAAAATTTTAATTTACTGAAAGTAAACAAACAAAAAGCTGTGAAACATAATAAAATGAAAGACACATTTAATGATATAAAATTTAAATGTATGAGTACTGTAGATGTATTTTATAATTAGTTTAACAATACTAAGTCAAGAAAAGTTTGATAATTACCAGTAATTGTTGTATTAACACTTAAAATTTTTGTAATTTGAGGTTTAAAATTTAAATTTCCCCTTTAACTCCCAAATTAAAAGTTACGTGTTTCGCTCCCCGTTTACCATTTTCCAAGTAGACTTGCAATGTGATGTGGGGGGGGGAGAAAACCTCGGTTTTTTAAATTTTTTTGCAAACATTTTTGAGACCCTTTATTGCATTCCAAGGTCTTCCCTTCCAAGGCTTATGAATAGATTGCGAAAAAATGGGAAAGACGTATATACACGTCCCGAAAAAATAATGCTTTTGGGTGGGAGACGTTTTTATACCGGTGTCCCCTTTCGAGGTTTAAGTCGTGGTGCTTTAGGGGAAAGAATAGTATTATTGAATTCGATACATTGTTTTTTATAGAGGGGGGGGCGTGAAAAAAATGAAAATATTGGGGGGAAATATTGAAAGTTTGGGGAAAACCCGGTTGTAAGACAATGTAATTAGGTATTGGCATATAAAAAGTCGCATTTAGCTTTTGGTTATTGAAATATATCTTATTGTCCTTTCGAACATGCCCCCAAACAAAATATATATATATATATGTAATTCTGAAAAACCTGTCAAATTATATGAAAATTAATAGTTTCCCTTTTTTATGATAAAAAAAAGATTTTAAATTCAATATTATAAAAAATTCCTCATTGGGAGAAAGCATGTTTTTATATTCAGAAATATTTTATTAATTATATACAACGTAATAAATTCTTGTGTCAAAAACAGACATTATAAATAACTATCATTTCACAAAATTGCAAATAAAATACCCAATTAATTTTATTAATAGTTATATAAATAAAGCTATTCAAAATAGTTGGGATTGAAATTATGAGATTGATAATGCTTATTATAAAAAAAAGTATAGTTATCTCAATAATCTAATATTAGATTAGAAATTATTTACTATTTTTTATTCATATATTTCTGGTTTTTTATATTTTGCTAAATATGCAATCTTTTTAAATTTTTTTATTTCCATTCTTTTAATTTTTTGTTAAGTGCTACATTTCAGCCATTTTTTTGATTTAAATCTGTATTGGGGGTAAAATCTGGAAACAAATTAATGTTTCCACTCAGATTTACCCCTTTGTTTGTAAGTGCAATTTTTGGGTAAGTTCCCTTATCTTGTAATGGGAAAATATTTCATCCATTATTTCTTTTGGGTTTTTTCTCAGTGTTATTTACAAAAAAAGGGGGGAAAGGGTTTGGGTGGCCAAAACATGTTCAACCCCACTTTTTTATAAATTTTTTTTTATATAATAACTTCCTAAGTCAGTAATGTTCTAAATGCAGCACCATTTTATATTTTTATCTGATTATTTTTTTTTCATTGTGTGATTTTCCTGTGTCTTGTTTGTGAATGTTAGTTTGATGTTATCTCTTGGTTTAAAAAGGGTTTTTTATATATATATATATATATATATATATATATATATATATAGGGTTATTCTCTCCAAACAAGAGATAAATCAAAAAAAACCCCATTGGAAAAAAACAGACAGAAAAAATCTTTTATAATATATATATATATATAAGTTAAAACAATTTTTGGATGTATCATTGTGTTTATGGATTAAAAATTGCATATAATATTTTATGGGTATATATGCTTTTAATTTTAACATTTTTTCGCCATTAAAAATTTTTTTTAATTTTTAAAAAAATTTAAAGTTTTTAAAATTTGATTGTTGATAAAACTTAAATTTAATTTTAAAAACAAAACCAAAATCACATTTTTCCATACTCCTTTTCATTTATATTTGTAAAATTCCGGAAATGACAATATGTAGGGAAAAATAGATTTTTTAATTATTTTACCATTTTTTTAAATGGCGCACATGTTTAATAAATGAATATATTTATTTTATTTAAATATTTTTGTGTGCATGGTAAAACTTTTTTTTTTTCTATAAAACTTTATACCAATATTTATAAGGTTTTTTAAAGGTCTTAAAATTATTTTATCATAATTCACTATTTTTTATATTGGTACCACAATTTTCCTTTTGTACCGAAAAAAGAATTTTTCCCCCTTCGCGAAATAAGTCTTACCATTTACGCAT
>BMAV01022123.1:128572-214149 GCA_019973955.1 Trichonephila inaurata madagascariensis | reverse complement strand
ACTCCACGGACTTGAGAGAATATGGTGAATTGCGTCTCCGTCCTTCATTTCCATTCTACTGTTGAGCAGCGCGCGCCGACATCACGCGTTTTGCGTACCTCACATCGCTTCTGAGTTTTGTTCCTGATATTTGCATACGCATTGACGTTTCTACTGACTTACGTTTTCCCCTCTACTGATCTCCAGACCTCCTTTTCTGCAATTTCATGGCTATCTGCTAAATTTTTACATTGTTGCTTAAGTTTTGCACACCAGTGTATATAGTAATTGAAACTATTGTCTTGTCATTTATAGACAGAATTCAAGGGGTGTTTTCCAACAGGATAGCATGCACACTCATATCGCTATTGTAACTAGCCATGTTCAGTAGAGTGTGTATGTGTCGTCTTGTGCTGCTCAATCACCAGCTACTTCTCCATTACTGCACGAAAAGGATATATTAGAGACGGAAACTTAAGCGTCATCCACACAACCAGAATAAACTCCTTATATTTACTGACCAAATGCAATAAACATGTAATTTCGTCTCACAAACTGATACTCGGTACCTGTACGAAAGATTGCATGCTTGCATTCAAAATATGGTAGTTATACCAGTTATTAATGTACTAGTATTTCACATTTTAAATGGTTCTTCTTGCGCTTACTTTAAGGTATCCGACTACGTTCGGAACCGTGATTTTAAAAAAGCGTATAAATGGATAATTTTCGTGATATTCAGTACCACTTAGATAAGAATACATGTATAAAATTGTTTTAAGGACATTTTGACAAAAAAAATTATTTAAAAACAATATTTTGGCAAAAAATTAACTTAGAATAACCTTTTTTTCCAAATGTTCTCCTTTTGTAAAATGCTTCTATGGTATTAATATTTTGCCTGCATTCACCCTCGACTTCGTACAGAGGCTCAACTAGAATTTTTGAAATGCATAACTAGGAAGTCGATTTATCCATCTTTTACGAAAACAGAAGGGAGTAATTTTAAGAAAATACGCCGATATTTATTTCAAATAGTTGTAACTCTGAAAATAATGTGCATTTTTCAAAAAGCATAGTTTAGCCTCTGCTCAGAGGTCTGAGCTGAATACAGACAAAATATTAATACAATAGAAGCATTTTTTACAAAAGGACAACATTTGGAAAATAGGTTATTCTAAGTTAATTTTTTGCCAAAATATTGTATTTAAATATTTTTTTTTTGTCATAATGTCCTTAAAACACTTTTATACATGCATTCTAATCTAAGTGACACTAAATATCATGAAAATTATACATTTATGCGTTTTTTTATTATCATGATTCCGAACGTAGTCGGATACCTTAACAAGCGATCTTAAAACTTTAATTACTTAAACATGTTACCTAGATCTGTATTTCCGAAGTTTCGTTAATGTGCACACAATAACTTTTTCTTGGAATTTTTTTCCCACTAGTGTATTATAAAAATTGATAGTTTATTTTATATAGAGAGCCGCCCATCCGGTATAGTGGTTAGTGACGCTGACTGTGGTGACGTAGAGCCTGGGTCCGAATTCTGGAGAAGGCATGTATGTTTGTGAATGTATAGTGCCTTTCTGGCATGGTGATCTCTAAATAGCTGTCGAGCTGCATGTTCTCTTGTGCGGTTGGTGGAAAGGGAAGAGAGGGGGGAGGTCCCTGATCATCCCCACGGTGCTGGCCCTCCCTCAAAAGGGGTGGAACCGAGTAAAAATCGTACTGTCACTTGCGTGGTGCTCAAAGTTAAGGTTAACGACAGGCGTAAAATTCTAGTTCTTAGCCGTGATGAATTTCATGGATCTTGATCTTATGTTGCTGTCAATCAGGTGGCATAAGTAGCAACAGCAACATATAATTTAAAGTTTATTTTTCAATTCCTACCATTAGCTCACACTCTCTATATATTTATTTATTTATTTATTTTGGGAAATTTTCAATCGTTAATAAAATACATTATGAAGCGCTCAATTGGCTGAAATTTTTTATACATCATTATTTTGGATTACAATACAATAATTTAATTATAATTAATGAAAATTAATTGATTTAAACTAATTATTAAAATAACTATTTGGCGACTTGTGTCAAAAGTTGAAAAGGTTTTTTCTCACGTTTTAAATCATTCAGTTGAACTGAAATTTTATAGACACGATTGCTTGGGATGAAAATATGATACTTTAATGATAATGAATAAAAATGAATTACCACTTAATGTTGTGATTCTGTGATATGTATATATATATTTATTTTAATTGTAACTATTTAATAAAAAGTAGCTAAAATAAAAATTTTCTTTGTTGATCTAAATAGGAATTAACTCAAAAAAAAAATTTTTTTATGTTACTTGTTTTGTAGGATTTGATTAATAATACAGAGATTTCAAAATATAATAAAAAAACACTAAAAGTTAAAATAAATTTAATGTTCAAGTACTTTGTTGAAATATATGAAAGTAATAAATATTTAACAATTAATATAAAAAAAAACAGATATTATACAAAAATAGGAAGATAATTGTTTCGTGTTAAAATGATTTCATATTTGTAATCCTTTTCATTTGGACATTGTTTCTTCACTCTGAGCATTGCTTAACTTTTAAAAATTCTGTTATGTCTATATTATATTGATTTTTATCAAATAATAGCCGACTTTATTCTTTTTTATTGATTACAATGCTATTCAGTCTCGGTCATAGAGTCCTTTGAAAAGATAAGTACTGATGAGAAGGAGGGACATTTAGGTGATAGTAGATGATGGGTTTGGAATGTTCTGTCATGGGAGATATAAAACTAATGGACAACTATTCAAGCATGATATTGCTCTTCGAGGATTATTCTATCAAAACAATCTCTTGTAGACGAGTGGCGTGTATTATTACGAAAATCTTCTCGAAGATCACACAAATGATTCAATAGAAAAAGAGTTATATGTTTATAGCTTTAAGATCATTTACGAAGAATTTTAGTAATAGGTTCTAAACTTAGAGCAATTTACTATAACTAAAAAAGTGGTCATCCTACATTAATAGTAAGTTCTGAATTATTTATTTTATAAAGGAAGAAACATTTCTTATTTTAATATTCACATTTATTTAGATCAATTCATTTTTCATACTATAAAATGTCTTCTACTTTTCTCTGTTTTCATGGTAATATTAGAATAATTTTTTTAAAAAATGGCATATATATATATATATAGGACAGACCCCAGGCCTGCTGGTAAAATGAGGAAGGCATCATCTCTATAATAACTTATTTATTTCGCTTCAATCACATAAAATCCAACATGGCGACCCTTTGGCGCGCAACCGAGTAGAACTTTAACAATACTTCGGACAAGTGTCACCCGCTAAGCCTTTTCGAGTATACGTTCTTCTTCGTCAGCGCTCGCTCCACCTTTAAATAGACTTATTTATCCACAAATCCTTACGCGATGGTAAAGAGTTCGCTCTATTTTTTTTATTTATTACTTACTTAATTTTGAACCTAAACTTTTCAAACCTGACATATATATATATATATATATAACTAATCATTACCTATCCCCTTCGCTGAGGTTTTCATTATATTGTATAACTATTTATTCAACTCTAAGTTATTTTTATCTAAGAAGCACTATCATTAAACTTTGAAGGGGACATGGTACGAATTACGCATCAATTTTTAATTTAAGGATTATCAAAATTCTTTTAGTTGCCTCCTGTTGTGTGTATACTAAATAAAACAGAGTTTGTGTTCAAAGTTTCATAAAAGGCTAACCATTTAATTTTTTAAGGAAAAATCTTAAAATTTGTGAAGTGATTTTAAAATGCTACTCCTTTTATAAAAATTTACGCACACGCATGAAATTTGATTTACACAAGTACATCAAAATATGTATAATAAAAGTTGGTATGGATTTTGCAATAACATAATTGGTATTTGTACAATACTTCTTTTTATGAATGCTTATTGAAAATTCCTTAAAAAATGTATAAGTTCTGAATTCAATTATTTTTAAAAAAATAAGTATGGCTTTGATTCAAAAAATCATACCAACTTTTGTTACACGTACTATTATCAATATGTAAAAAAATTCAAAGCATTAGGCACGATAGACAAAAAGCCTTAGCATTTTAAATGAAGACAAACTATAGTTGTTTTGTCTTTCTAAGATAAGTAAGTTTAAAGTTTTTATTTGCCATAGGGATGTGAATAAAATCGAGCGTAAAAGTTATCATAATTCTGCGTCTTTTAAGTTAAGAACTTTTAAATTTTGTGAGGTTATAGAAAAGTATGTAAAGAATACTTAAGGCTGAAAAAAATTAGATTTGATTTTTTGACCGATTTTTGTCGATTGAATCATACTGTGTCCCTTTAATGTGTTGAAAAATATTCCTATAATTTTCACCGCTTGATTTAAAAAGGATAGACTTTTAATTTTTAAAACAGAAGTATATATTTATCTTTTAGCTTCCTCAACCCTTCCCCCTGTATCTGGTCTATCCACGAACCTCTAACTATACTCCGTTTCACCTTAAGTTGGCAGCGCTGGGAAGGGTATGATGACCAATTTACAGCCGCTACGGGGTTACTCTAGGAGAAGAGTGTGACTATAACAAATATATATAAAATTCTCCATATTTGGCGAGCAGAAGAAAAAAAGTGCTCTTGAAAAATTTGTCCTTTAAAATTGTACGAGGTTTTTTGATAATAGTATAAGCCTTTTATTTAATCGAGATATTTAAGGGTTTGCATTTCAATATGTTTAAAAATATTGATTGATTAACTATCAAGTCGCAAAGCAAATGGCGTTGATTGGCGCGAATACTTTGAAGAATGTAATCTTGAAAACCGGTTTTTTTAGCCAAATGTTGTTGTTGCAGCCAAAAGTCAAGTTGTTTTTTCAACTGTATTCGTTCACAGGTATTAAAGAAGAAATGCTTTTAAGATGTGATTAACTTAAAATATATCTTTAAACCCACAATTTCTATAATACTGATACTTTTAAAAATTTTTGTGCATTTGCTTTGATTTAAATTCCAAAACTAGTTGGAACTACTTTTTCAAGCGGATTGTTACATTCTCTACCTTTCCCAACGCTTCCAACTTGAGGTGAAACAGAGTATAATTCTCTTGGGGGTAAATTGATTTCTTTTTAACTGCTCTGTGAAAAAGTTCTATTGAAAACTTTCTCCCGAACAATAAGACTTAATTTGTGCAAATGAATGGTTATATTTAACCATTGATTTTTAGTTACGAGAAATTATTTGAGAGTAGTTGACGAATAGTTTCTGGATAATCAATTATTTGCTAATTGGCGAATAAGTTATAAGTTGGAATTTAATGATAATGACCGGAGGTCGTACGAACAAATAACAGAATTACGGTGAATTAGACCGTCGAAGTCCAAAGTGTTCTAAGAGTAAGTGAATTAGAATATACTGAAATATTAATCCTTTTTTCCGTGTGATTGCTCTTATAATTAGTAATGTTGTGTATTTCCTACCCTGAGTTGTTTGATTTATGTTTGTGAAATTATAAAGTGGAATTTGAACTAGTCATGGCTGATCTTTACTCGAAACCCCAAACACCAATAACCCCAACGAAGTTATTACACCCCACCCCACCCCCGATGTCAATTTCTACAAGCATGATTTTTAGCGGATCTCCAATCAACCAACGAAATGTGCAAGCCAAATTTGAAATTTTTACGTCTAATAACTCAAAATGGAAATTTTATTATTCTTATATATAATGCCTTGTGAACCAGACAAAACCTAGACAGACCATTTCCGGAACACCCGTTCTTTGCGGATCTCTACTCAAGATGAGAAACATGCTTTCTCCAATTTTCAAGTCTCTGAACTTATGAGAAACAGGATTTTTTAACTAAAATACCCTTCAATCTCTCTTTGGAAGAAGATTTTTAAAAAAAAAATCGTTCTCTGCGTGAGTTTGGTGTTTTATGGCGCAAGAGCCAGTTTTGGCTATACTGCGCCAAACATTCAATAGGTCTTTGGTCTGGACGGGAAAAGAAGAAAAGGAGAAATTGGATGACAAAATGGAGGGTCGAAAATAGAGAAGGATCATTGGGGTACCCCGGGGTCGTGACACCCGTGTTTACCAAAGATAGTAAACCCCTTGGGAAAAGGAAAAGATCACTAGGGTACCTCGGGATTGTGACACCCGTACCCACCTAAAGACAGTGAACCCCCTGAGGGGATCGTTCTCTGCTAATCTCTCTTCTAGAAAAGGGACATAATTATCAAATTTCAAGTTTGAATCGTAATATTTCAATTCGAAATTTTTTTCTATCTATAACACCACCGTTAATCCCCATTGGGAGTTGATTTTCCCCAAAACTGTTTTTGTAGGGTTTGTAATGAAAAAATAAACATATAAGTCGAAATTCAAGTCTAAATCTTTTAGTTCAAAAAAGTTTTTTTCTGCTATAATAGCCTCGCAACCCCTTGGGAGCCGATTTTCGTAAAACCTGTTCTAAATGGGTCTCCATTCAACAAAAGAAACATGCCTATCAAATTTCTTGTCAGTTGATCAAATAGTTTCAGAGATATCGTAATGAGTGAATATAAGTCGCCTTCACCATTTTATATAGATTGAATGTTTTTTTTAAAAATTTTGATAGGTTCAGTATAATTAACAATATATTTTTTTTTATTATTGGACAGACAAAAACTAAAGAAAAAATGTTCCTACTATTATTTTAGGATACTAGGGACACTTTCCCACATTTTGAGTCTTGGTGTGTAATAAAAGACTTTGGAAAATTCTTTCTTCTGATATGTGTTTCAATTTTATAACATAGCATTTGCTTTTTATTTCTTAATTTTGACAAAATTGAGCTAATTTGCTATCTAGAAGTTATTATGTATATAAATTGGTTTATATATTACTTAAGGTTTCCGACTACGTTCGAAACCTTGATTTTTCAAAAGCGTATAAATAGATAATATTTATGATATTTAGTATCACTTAGATTAGAAAATGTATATAAAATTGTTTTAAGAATAGTATTACAAAACAAAAATTATTTAAGTACAATACTTTGACAAAAAATGAACATAAAATGACCCATTTTCAAAATATTCTCCTTTTGTGAAAAATGCTTCTATTATAATAATATTTTGCCTGTATATAACTCAGACCTCTGTACAGTGGCTCATCTAGAATTGTTGAAATATATAACCAAGAAGTGGGTTTATCCATGTTTTACGACAACAGAGGGGAGAAATTTTAAGAAAAAAACGCCGATAATAATTTTAATTGGTGGTAACTCTCAAAATAACGTGAATTTTACAAATTTCTTAGTTGAGCCTCTGTACAGAGGTCTGAGCTATATGCAGGCAAAATATTATTATAATAGAAGCATTTTTCACAAAAGGAGAACATTTTGAAAAAAGGTTATTCTAAGTTAATTTTTTGCCGAAATATTGTATTTAAATAATTTTTTGTCACAATGTCTTTAAAACAATTTTATTCATGTATTCTAATCTAAGTGATACTAAATATCATGAAAATTACCCATTTATGCGCTTTTTTTAAAATCATGGTTTCGAACGTAGTCGGATACCTTAATTAGCTTATTATTTACTGAAGTTAAAGTGCATATATACGACACTTCCTATCAAAGGTTTCAATGCCTTACATCCAAGAATATCTTGAAGATTACTTACTAAATCTGTCAACACAGAGCAGTTTAAGAGTATTTATTGAACGTATCGTCTTCGCAATGGGATCATTACCGAAAATTACCTCATCAGTCTGCAGCAATATTCTGTATTGCAGTGATTCAAGTAAACTGGTAATACTCTATTAATTGCTGTAATTCCGAACAACAGTACATTTTAGTATTACTGGTATCTTCAATTACGTTACAAACAAGTTACATACCAAGAGGAAAGTTGTGAAAAAAATTGATAGTTTGAAAAGTTAATACAGTACGTGAAAACTTAAAGGACTCTTAATTGCGTTAATATATTTCATTTATTCTAATGCTATAGTTATGGGCTTAAATACATTTAACACAACTGTACTTTAATAGCAAACACATTGCATGCGTATGCTTATTCGTGAATGAGCTAAATTCATATGAAAGTAATCACCTGTATTTCCTGCCAATCAGCTCATAAATTCATGTAACGTCATAGTCACATGATAAATAAAAGCATATGTTTACAGCTAATCCATTCATGCACTTCGCTGTTGTCAGCTTTTGCCTTATGATGATACTCTCTTTTAAAAAGTACATATTTGTCAACAATAATAACGTACATAGATACGCAAAATGTACTTGATTTAAAACAGTGTTTCCCAACTTTTTTATCGCCGCGGACCGGTCAACGTTGGATAATTTTACCGCGGCCCGCTGAAGGGAAACACATTGATTGTTTATATTTTAGATTGTTTTGATTTAATAATTTTATTTTAATTGTGTGTAGTTAAACGTGCCTTCAGAATATAATATAGCTACACCAAAAATGAATGTAAAGTGGAAACAAGGAATATAACATGATTTTCATAAAAAGTAGCCCAAACCCGAGAAAAATATACCACAGTAAATAAAATGGAAATAATTTAATGTTTCTTGTGTGGGCCAGTAGTATTGACCGATCCACGGACCGGGGGTTGGAGACAACTGATTTAAAAGACCCATTAACTGGTTAGCTTGTACACCATACGGGCTACCAAAAGCTGGCTTCCACCGGTATTTTCTTCTTTCTATCTTTGATTTGCAAATATTTTTATTTGTTATAGTGAGACTAGTGTGCTAGTTAGTGCTAGTGTGTTTAAGAAAGCTACAGTGTTTCCGTGATACTGAAATGCTTCTCATTTAGGATTTTCTTTGTAAGAAAAGGGAATTTTTCATTGAAGGCAGGAATTTAGAGTCTTAAAAATATTCAATAAAGAACAGGGATTGCCAAGGGAATGTGCAATTTGTTGCTTGAAAAGAAATGGAAAGATAATCCAAAAATTCCGATGTTAGTCTGGCAATGTAATCCATTTGTCGCCATGGCAATGTAAGTCTTAGTATTACACCATGCTTCAAATTGTGTAAACATATGTTGTTGTCGTCGTCGTCGTCGTGTCCTTCCCGAAGGGAAGGAATGAATGTGGCCAGGCCTGAGACAGGTTGGACTTATTACGATAGATGACGACACCATCTATCTCCACCTCCACAATTTAGGCATGGATCTGGAGGAAGGGTAATATTCTCTAGCCCCCTGCACTCGTGATTAAGACCACAAGACTTTCGGACCCACTGATTTAACGAGAACGTACGTGTGTGTGTACATATAAATATATGCACATACACACAACATCCTCAACCGTTTGATAAGGAGGGTACGAACATGATTTTTTGTAAGCATGAGAGAATTTTTTTAAGATATATGAAACATTCTTCTGTACGTGCGCAGTGTACTTATAAAAAGAAAAGTTCCACAATTATAAAATAAAAAAAAGTGTATAACTTTAAAATTGAGAATTAAAATAAAACTCTTCTGTTTCGAATTCTGTTAAGTATTTTGTTTAATGTTATGCAATAAAAAAGTGTGTCCTCGTTTGGAACATTTAGGGCAAAAAATAATAATAACTGCTTAATATTTTGGTTTAAAATTCGAAGAACCTTTTAAAGAATCTTAATGCGTTAACATCTTTACACTATTAATAAAATTCATTTTTTTTAGTTTGACAAGTAGAACAACAAATACGGCAGTTTTGAATTTAAAGGAGATCACGTGATGCATTTATACGTGAATTTAGTCCTTACATGCCTTTGTAGAAAACTATTATCAAAATATGTATCTGAATGCAGAAAACTCACATTAAGGAACTTTGAAGCAAATCACCTCAATGGAATAAAATTCTTATTTATAAATTATATTTTTAAAAATTTAATTTGAGAATTATATAATTTTTAAAAAAATGTCATCGCTTTGATGTAACTTACTACTTAGTATTCTCGATTTAGTTTTACTCTGACAATATTTCTTTGTGTATTTGAGCTTTTAATGTACCTCCGCGTAATTCTCTTTCAATTAATAGTATATTTTCGGAAGTTAATTAATTCCACATTTATGTTTTCTAAGAATATCAAAACGCTATATTATTTCTCATAATTCTCCAAATTGAACACATTTTTATATTCAGAAATTTTCTTTTCAAAGCAACCGTTTGTGTGCAAACTAAACCAATGTTTTGGGCTCAAATTATATTAGAATGCACAAAAATCTGTCTGAAAACGTTTATCTTAAAGCATTAAATATACCGTAAAATCCGGTGTATAACGCTTTCTTTAAACACAAAAAATAAGCTCAAAATATACGGATGTGCTTTATACACCGGGTATAAAAAAGAGAGCTTTAAAAAGAATAGAAAAAATGAGAATAGAAAAGAATTAGACTTCTACATACATCTATATAAGTACTGTTTTTAAAAGAAATAACATTCCTTAGGAACTTACAGGGTTGTAGTTCTAGAAGTATACTATTTTTCCCCAATAGCACTATTAGGTCACATTCTTCTTAAACATATCTTGTTTTAGTTTTCAATCGTTAATAAAATACTTTTTATTTATCCACTCAAGTTCAAATACATTTTTTTAAACTTGTAGTGAATGACACTTGATGTTAATACAGTTTTTTCAAATATTAATTCATTAATTAAACTTAATTAATGAATAAATAGTAACAAACAAAAATAATAGTCCAATTCTATATACAGAAAAAAAATGGAAAACTGCAAGGAAAATCACTTTCTATTTTGCCATTTTATATTGTGATTCTGTCATATGTATATACATATTTAAATTAATTGTAATTATTTAATAAAAAGTAACTAAAATAAAAAAATTTGTTGTTGACCTGAGTAGTAATTGACTTAAAACTTTTTCTTTATATTTCTTGTTTTCAAAAGCTTGGAATAATACCTCGGATAAATGACTTCAAAACACAAGAGCATTGTCCATGCACATTTCAGGTTTATTTGCCCTAAAAAAAGGGTGAGCATTATACGACGAATATACCTAAAAATTAAAAAATGCAGCTTGAAAGTATAGGTGTGTGTTATACTGCGTGCAGGTTATACGCCGGATTTTACGATATTATATTATTTTATTGAAGATAAGCAATTTTAAGAGACAATAGCATTTTTTTTGTTATTTATGGAAGATTTATCAGTTTTGTCTGAAAAAACAAGTTTTCCTAATTTCCACTTATTTTGCTATGGACGTAGAGAACCTTCGATGTGACCCTTGGAATAATAGGATCTGTAAAATAGGAAGTTCGTAAGTAATGCTAAAAGTACAATAAATACCGCTGAGTAGTGCTTAAGATGAATATATTTCACATTGCTAAGTAATTGATTGGAACGAAAGAAGTCATAAAAGTCAAGTTGAAGATATAGTTAACTACCTCTTACCAGAAATATTTCGTCTTCGATGAAGGAGACGACTGCAGGAATTTTTTGTATTAAAGCTTTTTTCATTTACTTGCGATATTGCTGTTACGAGTTATGAAGATATATTTTCTTGTCTTCAGAAATAATTAGAATAATATAGCTTGCAATTTTTTTTTACTTTTTTTCATATTAGTCGTTTAATTATAACAATATGCATATTTATTAATAAATGTATATTTTAAGTATTCATATACAAAAAGTGTTCTTCATATAAATAGTAATGTAGTTGGAATGAATCTCTGATAAAAATAAATGCTATCTACCAACTTATTTTTTAAGGTATCCGACTACCCTAAAATAATGATTTTTTTCAAAAATTGACAATTTTTTGTGTGATTTTATTTTACAGACCATCTTATTAGCTGAATAAAAATACCAAGCTTTTTATTTTCTATTCACTAGAACAAAAATTACAAGTGTTTTAATAAAAGATGATGCCATAACTTTACACAAGATGTCAAACATTAAAATGCGTTTTACTCGAAATGAGTTGTTTTCGAAAAACTCAAACGGGGACAGCGATTGCTCAAAAGGTTTTGAAACTAATTTGCTGAAATTTTTTGTGAATGTTTCGTATAACAGTAGAAGTGTTTTGACCTTCAGATTTATCAATAACTGTTTTATTTCAAAATTTACAGTCCTTTATGTGAATATAATCACTGTTTTTTGAAGCAATTTCATATAACAACTAAAATAGAGTGTGCTCTAGTTTTTGAAAAATTAAAATATCTATTATCTTGAAGGTCATTTCAAACATGAATAACAACGTAGCACATTACATTTTTATATTTATATATATATATTTATTGTGCGTTTATATTTTTAAAATTTTAATATACTAACGAATGTGTGGCGCAATATAGACAGGCTTGGCTCTTGTGCCAAAAAATCAACAATCATCATCAGCACATTAAAACTGATAATTGAAATTTTGTTCAAAACATTTTTGTACAGAGCGGGCCCCGTTTATGTAATTTTTTGTACATTTTCACTAGATTTTTCCCATTTTAATAATAATAATTTTTTTCTGTTTTCATTTTACGATTTTTTTCTTAAAATATATTAAATAAATCTAAAAATAACAACAAAAACCCCATATCTCGATTTTTTCAAAAAAAAGTTGTCACAAGTAGTCGGATACCTTAATTACACTTCACATAAACAGATTTTTTTTAAAAAAAACTCACTTTAAACTGTAAAATTAAAAAGCTGTCAAGATATTTTTTGCTTAAGCTAAACTATCTTACAGTTTATTGTGGTAAAGCATGTAGCACTATTGTTTTTAATAATTGTTGTTTTCATCAATTTTTCTCATATTTGTTTTTGATATAATTCAATATTAAATTCGCATTAAATATATCCTTTGGACAGATGATGACATGAGAAGAAAATCTAATTACCATGCACTTATCAAGGATGGTTCTCATGACTTTGCAGCTTATCAATCATAACCTTTGATCATAGCCCATAATTCCAATGACAACTATCTCAAAATCTGTCAAAAGTAAACTACTTTAAAACTTCAATATACTACTCCTATCATTTTCAGGTAAAGTCCTAAGACGCTGTCATTCCACATTCTAAAATCAATCATTCCTTATTTATGATCACAATCTACCTGAACGTATTACCTATCTATTATTCCCCATAGAATACAAACTATGTCTTATTGATTGTCAATCTATCACTGCAAAATTACTTCATAAAGATAGTATCCAACGGACTTGGGATTTTTTCCCCAAGAGACCATAATACAATGCTAAATAGATTTTGTTTGATGATTCCTTGCGATACATTTCAAGATCTTCGATCAGTGCAGTTTTTTTTTTAATCTCTTAAATCTATATTATTTTGCATTCAAAAATTAAGTATTTTTCTGGCGTCTTCCTATCCGTTTATGGCATTTTTCAAAAGCTTAAGGCACTATTCCATAAAACAAATAAGGCAATCAAACGTGGTGAGGAAGTTTATACTTTAAAAGTCAGTAACAAGATATTAATACATCAATAGATATTCTAAAATCATATTAAGTGGACTATTTCAAGAAAGGGTTTTTAAAAAAATTTTGGTATGTTAAAATTTAAAACCCCTACCCTTGGATATTCTCAACTCAAAGCCTCATACAAAGGAAAGGAAAAAAGGAATATGTTACCTTTTTTCTTTTTAAAAGGATGATTCGTGAAAAGATCGGGGTTTGGTTTTTTAAAACCCCCTAAAAACATAATTAACTTCGTTTGGGCTCATTTAAAGGGGGGCCTTGAGAAAAAAATTTCCAACGACTTCCGGGCCCTTTATTTCCCAATATTTGTTCATAATAAATTACATTTAAATTTTTTTAAAAAAATTTATTTTTGTTTTAAAAAGGGAAGGGTTAAGGAAAAAAAATAAATTGTTCAATTTTTTTATTTTTATGATTCATTTTTTGGCACCGAACTTTTTAACGTTAAGGGGGGGGCAGGGTAGGGGGAACAACCCCTTTTTTTAAATAATTATTTTATTATTCACAAAAAAAGAAATCGTAATTTTTTTAAATAATTTAACAAGAAGAATATTACCCCCTTTTTTTAAAAAGACTTTTCAATTTTTCTTAAAAATTTTGGGAAAAAAAAAATCAAACTGAACCTAAAATGTTTAAATGTGCGTGAATTAAAAAGGACACACACACAAATTTTTGTTAACTTTAAAAGGGAATAATATTTGCGGGAAAAAACTGGTCAATTTTTTTTCGTTATTGTAGTTTTTGGTGCCCCGGGATCATCGACAAATAGCATGTTGAACTTTACTTGCTTGAGTCTTTTTGACAGGGTACAATGTGCCTTGAGGAACACTTGTGGCTTCATGTCTTTCTTGATGGATGTTTTTAGGTAACATTCGAAAACTAACCTCGTTTCATGTGCATCTCTTTTCTAAAATTTACTTCTGCTATCAGGATTAATATCCATTATTTCATCAAGTTCAACTCGCACGTGATCAATTACAACTTCATCCAATAGAGATTAAAGATGACCATTTCTTTCTTTACATTTTTTCATTTACATTTATAAACCATAATGAGTCGCACAACACAGCAATCAAAATCACTAAGGCGTTTACAGGTGAAAAATGTAGCCTTTTCGTAGAAAATATTTTGAAACAAAAGTGATCGCGTGAAAAACTTAATCACCCCAAATACCTTGAGATTGAAAGAGGGAAAAAAGAAGGGTATATGTGACAAATACATTTTATAGTTTACTTGAAGACTGTCATATAGGAGGATACTGATAAGGTCATTTGTAACAAATAAACAGTTACTGAGGATTAAAGATTTCGTGAGTCTGTTGTGACTCAGTGTCCCGCGTAACCATTCCCGGGTTAACACAAATATTTTTCACTTATTTTACATACTATATAAAATAAGTGTACAACACTTATTTTACAAAACGTACGAAAATCAACAGAACGACATTTAAATTGAATTAGATTTGATATAGTTTATTTACATAATTGTTTGAGAGAGTTATAATAACAAAGGGAACTTCTTAATCAAAAAGATTCAATTCAATCTTCAAGAAGTTGAAGATTTACTTAAGAATTTTCAATTGTTTTACTAAACATTTTTCATACCTGAAATTATTGACTCACACAGTTATATATATATTGTTTTCCATATCTTTAATTAAATTTAAAAATGCATATACGTGATATTTTCACACAAGCTTCCATTTCATTATTTCGCCGTTTGTTTGAAATTTATTCTCAAGAAATATCTAGAGAGACACAAGCCAAGACATGATGGGATTATATCATAATTTAATAAGTAAATACAGTTGAATTTGATGAATTATGCATCTAAGTAACCGTAAGTCTTCATTGCCAATATCATATTCCTTTATAATGGATTTTCTGTAAGTATAGCCTGTATTTATTCAAACAAATTATTTTCTTTAAAATGCTGCAGCAAGAATAAACCTCAACGGTGGAATGAACAATAAAAGAGATATAGTTGCGATTAACTCAATCAAACTATTGCATAAGAGAAACTTGTTTTATTTCTGTAGAACAAATAAATTAAAGACAGAGTTCGACACTCACGAAATATGTTTCAATTATTAATCTTCCTTGTATCTATTTTTCTTGGTGGATTTTAAGCCAACGTTCATTTCAGTATTAGAAGTAAATGCATATAAAATTTTGCTTTCATTATTAATTCTGTTTCCGTTTGTATAGAAATAACGCGAAGTTTCGTTTTTCCCCTATATTCCTATAAAGTTTAGCATGACAATTAACATTTTTAAAAAGATTATTCTAATTTAAAACGTGTATGTCTCTCTGCTAGAAACATGAAATGAACATTATTATAAAGAACGCAGGCGCGTGCCAAACAAATTAGGAAAACTGCTCACTACGATTTCAAATCATACCTTTATTTTCTATTTTATAGAATTAAATTATTAAATGTTAGTTAAAACACATAAAAATTGCAGACTGAATTATAATAAACCAATTCCCAATGATACCCATAAAGTTACAATATTATTCTTTCAATGCAACAATCAGTTTATTTTTAGTGTTTTGGGTTTATTAGATGAATCGAAAAAAAGAAGATTTAAGTACAATTATTGCACAGAATAATCATTAAAGAATATTTGAAAGTTATTGTTCATAAATGTAGGAAAAGTAATAAAATATTAGTGTTTATTGAATAGATGTATAGATATATTTGGAGATTATATTTGTCTAACGTATGTTCATATCCCTCCGGAAATTAACTTATTGTTTTCTAACATCAACTACAATATGTTAATTATGAGTATAATAAGGGGGAGAGGATTTTAAATTTTTATGACATGCAACTCTAGATACTTTATTTTGTAATAAATGCTTCTGGCAGTTATAAAAGCATTTTCTAAAATTGGTTTCAATTTTGTGTGTGTGTGTCTCAGTGAAACATGAACAAAATTAATGTTAAACTAAAATTTGGTGTTAAATATAGTTTTTGTAATCTTCAATATTATTCAATTATTTCAAGATTTTTTTCTTTTGAAACAATATCTAACTACGAGAAGAAAATACATCTGAAAATAACATTACTCGCAATGTAATAAACACAAGCTCAATTGAACAAATAGAAATCTAATAAAGAAGGGAAAATATTTGCGATAGTTTTTTGCTTTATGTATTTTCCTCCAAATATATAGCCCAGGTTTTTTTTTTAAACTTTTAAACAATAATACACTTAAATTGGTAAAGGATAAAAAACGTCTTATTGCATAAATATCAGTAAAGATGCCATTAAATAAAAGAACTCCATTCTAACAATTCATTGGCAGCGATTTCAAAATAGCACTGAATTTCTTTCTTAAAAATCTGAAAAACATTGGCGTTGAACCAAGTTTGGATGCAAAATATTTGAAGGCCCATTTATTCACCAATTTAAAGCTGAGTTTCGGATTCTTTCAAATGTTATGATTCATTTAAATTTCAACCATTCTCCAATGAAAAGGAGCTTAAGTAGTAGAAGTTTCTAGCAATTTCTTTTTTCATCACAATCATCGCCATCATTCAACCGTAATTTTATTCCATAGTTTGACCTTATTTTGTTTCATATTTTCTTTTTTAAGTGATTAAATTTTTGCTTTATGCATTTACGTACGTAAAATACAAGTATAAACAAAGCCAAAAAAACTTAAATAATGAATTTTTTTAAAACTTTCTACTTTTAATGAAAAGTAATTCATATTTGTTCCAGAAACCAAATACTTCCTAAAAGGGAAATTCAACAATCGAATCAGTTAGGACTGGACACTGTTCGGATACCCGATTGTTCGGATAACCGAAAGCCGTATGCGATCCATGCAGTATATGAAACCGGACACTATACGAATATTGAAAAACATCAGATGCGAGAAACGTGCTTGAAGAAAAAGCAAAATAGCTGCAAAATGTCGCAATTTTACCTTTATTCTGGAAAATAATCATTTATTTTCGCTGTTACCGTGTACACCTTCGTTTTTCCGCTGCGGGGAAACTGTTCTCTTGAGCAGCCCGAGTTGAGTAGGACAGCACTCTGATTGTTGTTCGTACCACTCCATAGCTGTCTCCAACGCAAAAAAAAGTATCAGCATTTCATGGACCTTTTCTACTTTGTTGTTGTTGTCTCGTCTTCATCCGTTTCATCGTCGACAGGGGCGGATTCTTCTTGCACGTAAGTCACAATCTCGTCATCATTTAGCATTTGAAATCCACAATCTTCGGAATCGCATGCCCTCTACATCTTCTTCATTGTATTCTTGAAATCCTATCATCGATTGGACGAAAATGGTAATCTCCTCCCTGGGGTCATTATTGAAGTCTTTTTTGCCTTCTAAATCTGTTCGAAAACGTATTCATAAACAGTACATGTAGTTGACAAAAAAAAATACTGGTCCGAATATTTGACACTCCGAATAACAAACGTACGGGTAATCGACGTTCTAATGTAATATAAAGTTCTCCACTATCTTTTTTTTCTCGTTGGCCCTCTAAACCTTAACCTTAAGTATAAGCCCAAACTTACTTTTAAAATATTTCCTTGATAAATGAATCTAAAATCTTAAACTACATTAAGTAATTTCTATATGAAAATGTAAAATGTATTTGTATTTTTAATATACATCCAAATTTTTATGGAAAAATATATAACACAATTAATTATTTATAAACAGGTCCAGTTTTTAAGCAAATATAATGTGGTAGTAATCACATAAAGTCATATCCAAGATAATGTCAAACCTATTTCAAATATCTTTTTCTTCTGAAATGTCAATAAAGAAAAATATTTCAAAGGTTCTGAGAACCAAAAGAACCACTTATCATCTAACATTACGCCTCAATTTGTTTAATAAATTAACGTATTTAGAGATTTGTATTATTTTTTTAAAAAATAATACAACGTTGCACAAATGATACCAGGTTAAAGTTTAATTTTTATTTTCGAATATTAATCTGCATCGGACTAAAAGTTCTCAGTTAAGCGTCCGAAGCTTTTAATCTTTAGTCCTAGTTGATATTTCTTTTTAAAAATTAGAAATAAAATTTGTTTTTGTAATAGTATTCGAATGAACTCTTTGAAATACACTATTGGCACCGTAAATGCAACATCCTGAAGGAAGCATAAAAATAACATTGGGAAATTTACATTCATGCATTAGATTTGTGAATATGAAATGACTTAGAATTACAGCGCAGACACATATCACGCGTGCATAGTTGCGCCACCTTGAAGAGCTATTTAACGCTTGGAGATTTTCAACGATTTCAAGTTCAGCAATTGTTTTTGTGGGTTTCAAAAACGATCAGTTATGTCTCGTAAAAAAGCGATCAGCTTTTGATCAAGATATCCGAGTTCAAAAGAGGAAGGATAGGGTCTACCGAGATTGTGGATTATCTTCCAGAAAATCGTAGTCGTGTGTTGGGTTGAGTTGAGTTGAATTGAGCTGAGTTTGGTGTTTTATGGCGCAAGAGCCAGTTTTGGCTATACTGCGCCAAACATTCATAGGTCTGTGGTCTGGACGGGAAAAGAAGAAAAGAAGAAATTAGATAACAAGATGGAGGGTCGAAAATAGAGAAGGATCACTGGGGTACCCCGGGGTCGTGTTTACCAAAGATAGTAAACCCCTTGGGAAAAGAAAAAGATCACTAGGGTACCTCGGGATTGTGACACCCGTACCCACATAAAGAAGGTGAGCCCAATCAGGGGGCTCACCTTACCACGTCGGTCCGTCGTACCCTCCTGCATCCAACGGTCTCATATCCGCATTACAGTTGTTTGGTTTCGTCCGACACGACTACCTATTTTCCTGAAAGATAATCCACATTCTCAGTAGGCCACTATCCTTCCTCTGTCAAACTCCGATACTTGATCAAAAGCTGATCGCTGTTTTCTACGAGACATAACTGATCGTGTTTTGAAAAAACCACAATTGCCGAACTTGAAATCGTCAAAATCTCCAAGCCTTAAATAGCGCTTTGAGGTGGCGCCACAGGCGAGCGTGATGTGCTTCTGCTCTGAAATTCTAATCATTTGCATATCTCACCTCCGCTAATGCATGTTGTAAATTTCATGTTATTTACATGCTTTCTTCAAGGTGTTGCATTTACGGTGGCCAGCAGTGTATAAATACAACGATTGCCACAAAATGATCCCATGGTAAATGAATATGTATATTTCGGTGCGTTTAAAAACATTGCTGATTGACTGATGTAGATACAGTGAAATTAGTGTAACGCGTAAACACTTTAGACGAAATATCGGTTAACACGAAACAACACAACGGTCCCGACAAACTACTATCCATTTCCATGCATTATTTCTCTTAGAACGAAAATCGCTAAACACATTGCTTCTTAAACTTTCAATATCGACTACTTGATTTTCAATCATAATTTCATCGCCCCTTATACAATGGCAATACATTAAATGCAATAATAATGTACTTTTACTTTAAATCTGCAAATACGACCTTATTTACAAATCGTATAAATTATCAATACAAGCATTAAATTTTGTATTGTTCCTTTTATAAAGAATATTTTAAGTTACTTTTTTAGTAATAGTACAGTTTAGTTTTAGTAATTTTCACAGTTCAGAATGTATTTTGTTTTGCTTTCTTTCAGTAAATTAATAATTTTTTTTAAATAATCTTTTATCTTCGACTTTTCGGTGTGCTCGTGCCTCCCATGCAGGATTATTACGCCCCCTCTTCCAAGGGGGGCACGCAGTACAGTTCGAGTAACACTGGTTAAATCGAAACGATTTCCCTTCTGCGAATGAACAAAATACCGATTATGCGAGATTTAAGAGGGGTGTGAAATGAAAGAAAAGGGTAGTTCACATGTTCCGTAGACAGGGGTTTCATTTTTATTAAATCCATGCACATGTGAACAAAATGGATTCTAATAAACTTAATTTTGTTGAATTTATATATATTTTTTCTAATATCGTTTAAAGTATCCGACTACGTTCGGAACCGTGATTCTGCAAAAGCGCATAATGGATACTTTTCATGATATTTAGTGTCACTTAAATTAGAATACATGTATAAAATTGTTTTATAAGGACATTTTGCCAAAAAAAATTACTTAAATTCAATATTTTGACAAAAAATTAACTTAGAATAATCTTTTTTCAAAATGTTCTCCTTTTATGAAAAATGCTTCTATTGTAATAATATTTTGCCTGTATATAGCTCAGATCTCTCTACAGAGACTCAACAAGAATTTTTGAAATATATCTCTTAGAAGTGGATTTATCCATGTTTTACCACAACAGAGGGGAGCAATTTTAAGAAAAAAAACGCCAATAATTATTTCAATGGGTGGTAACTGAAAATAATATGAATTTTTCAAAAATTCTAGTAGAGCCTCTGAGGAGAGGTTTGAGCTATATACAGGCAAAATATTATTATAATAGAAGCATTTTTAACAAAAGGATAACATTTTGAAAAAAAATTATTCTAAGTTCATTTTTTGCCAAAATATTTTATTTAAATAATTTTTTTTTATCAAAATGTCCTTAAAACAATTTTATGCATGTATTCTAATCTGAGTGACATTAAATATCATGAAAAGCATCCATTTATGCGCTTTTTAAAAATCACGGTTCCGAACGTAGTCGGATACCTTAACACCAAAAACCATTTAAGTCACCTCAGTTTTGTGTTAAATGATTTTCACTGTATAGCGAAAACGCTTATCCGATCAATTGGTATTCGCCTATTTCGGCGAAATCTTTTAGCGTTTTTCCAAGAACGTTAAAAATTAATGCGCACGAATATACTATTGAAATTTAATTCCTCGCCGATTCAATACTCTTTGCTTTTGTTTCCCAGTTGTTGTGCTATGCACACTCTACGATATTTACCCGATCAATATTCCTACTGTTGACCTAATGTCTCCAAAAGCGAGATGAAGTAAAAGTTCAAGACATCTTAAAAGTTCTGTTTTTAATCTTTGGAACTAAAATTGAAGGCTTCAAGGCAAAAGTGATCAAGGACTTTCCCAAAGGCATGCGTGCCACAAGAGATATCCGTCGACAAAATATGCACAGAACAATTTTATTCCCGTGATATTCTAAAGTAGTCGGTTACTTTGTACGGAAATTCATTCTAAAAGTTAATAAGATCAAATAAGCTTGTTATTCTTGTGGAGGATCGAGCCTACCAATAAAGCGAGGTAACAGATTTTTCGAAACAAAGATTTTTGTTTTAATTATGTTTGGCCTTCAAAAGAAGGTGTTCCGAATTAATCGGTGTGGAAGAGTTAATCTTATTTAAAACCCTGCTGCTGAACATTCTAGATGAACAATTTGTCATAGTTCATTCAATATTAATGTATGCTAAAATATTAAACTTTCTAATTTTTGTTTGATGTTCTTAAAATTCATTTAAATGTGTTTTCGTATCACGTGCATTTGGTATGGGGTTGAAAATATGCCTAATTTTTTGAATTGGTGCGATTTTTTCACCAATTTTTCCCCATTTATAAAAAGTTTCTTATAATAAAAAATCTAAAATTATATTTTCGTAAACAGCCAGGGTTATAAATGGAATTATTAACTTAAGGAAATATATTCAACTGCATTACTCAAAAAATATGTGTAATTTTCATTCTAAAATACAATTATCTGTTACTTCAGTGCTTCTCAAACTTTCAATATTTGCGACCCAATATTCAATCATAATTTTCCTCTCCCCTTACAATAACAATGTATTTCATTCAATACTATATTTTGACGCTAAACTTACAATTCGACTTTAATCTCTTAAATGATGCCGGCGTATATAAACGTCTCGCTCAGCTAGTGCGTTAATTACTCACAGTGTTTGCGAAGAATTTATTTGTTTCAGAAGAATTTCATATTTATTCCTTTACTACCCCCCTCCCCCAATACACCACATAGTGTATAACGGTAGTATTGGGGAGCGAATCGTGTAATTTCTAATCGGCATTGAAATAATTAATTATAAACCGGACAAATCATCAAGTATTAATTTTTGCATATAATTTTACATATGAAGAGCCCATGGATTTACTGGTAATTGTTAAACGTTCTTAATTTAATATTGTTAAATTAATAAAATACATTGAGCAGTACTGACGTGTTTATGAGTGTATTATATGAGTGTAAAAGTGTTTTTTTATTTTTATGCTTTATTTTTTTCAAAATGTGTTTTGTTTGTTTACTTTCAGAAAATTAATAATTTCTTTAAATAATCTTTTGATTTCGACTTTTCAATAGGCTCGCGCCCCCCTTGTAGGGTTATGACGCCCCTAGGGGGGCACGGCCCACAGTTTGAGAAACGCTGTGTTACATATAATTTTAATTCAGAAACTTGAATTAATTTTTAGAAAAATCACACACACGCAGCCATATATGTGGTGTTTTTATTATATAATAAAAAGAGAGTTGAATTTTAAAATATGTCAGTTTTCTTGTGTAAAACATTAATGCCTTTATATGTACTTAAAATACAAAATATATATATATATATAAAATTGTGTGTATGTTTATACCTCACGATAGAAGTGAAAACTTCTGATTTATTCTGGACAAGATAATTCCATTGTTCTGATGTACTATGTTTCCTTTCACGACAATTTCACTTGTCGATGTACAGTAGTTCTGTTTTTCGTGCCCATTTGTATGTAGATTTGCTTATTTTATCCATTTTCTGTAAAGTGCAATGGTTAAATAACTATGCATTCTTATATATTTATATACGAGTATATAAAATTTAAATACCAATTAGTCTAATTATTTAAAAATATTTATATGTACATTACTTATGCAGATTATATTTATAAAAATATATTTGTATGGTACTTACGTACTATCACAACAAGGTCAACGTCCAAGATACCTCGCCAAGTTGGCAACCCTGATTTCTCACGTGTCGTACGCACTGAAGTGGAAACCCCATGCTTCCTTTCATATAATGTCACCATGTGTGGTTAAAGCATAACGACTATTTAGAGTAATCCCACACTGCAAAGCCACTATACATTTATAAACATCATTGCGTTCTCTAAGATTCGAACCCAGGCCCAAAGGCATAGCAGTTAGCATCACTAACCACTATACCGGAAGGGGTTACTTATTGAATGCTTCCCAATTTTATGTAATCATTACTCTAAATGTAAATGCATATCTTATTTTAAAATGAATTTATATTGATATTGCTGTCCTGTATATGAATTTCATCTGAAAAAATTATCTTCGTAAAAACATCGTATTAAACTTTTGGCGGGCTCCAAATCCTCTAGGAGGGAATTATACTTTAACTGTGATTTGAGTTTAAAACCCCTTTCCACAGAGATTACTTAATTTTTATGCTAGTGTAAATGCTATTTAAACCCTGGCAAGGGGTGTGTTAGAATTAATCTTCAATCGTTAGTAATGAGTCGTTCATCTAGAAGTTAGTATTTCAGCTACAACTCCCATTCAGAGCAATGGAAATACTAGAGAAATTGGTTTGAAGAGGAAAAGAACGGATAGTTATATACAATTGGATCTAAAGATAAGTGTGTTTTGAATAACCTTATAACTTAGATTAAGAGAATAATTAAGATTATTCCCAAGGTTGTTGAACCAATTATAAAATTATCGCAAATTGCTTAATCTGAAATAAAAGTAATTAACTTTAGAACCATGTCTGTTATTTCAACGACCCCTACTACATCTGCAACGTTCAGATTGCGACAAACTTTCTTTTTCGAAAAAAATCCCAGATTTTTATTAGATTATAAGTTCCTTATAAAATATACGAACGCATTTTTCTGAGTATGCCATTCGAAAACAGAAGGCTAAAATTGTAGAAGTAATATCTGCTTAAAATTAAGTGGCCTTGGGGTCTCTGAGATAATTCGTAGCTCCCCAGATAACAAATCTGGGAAGTTAACGATTCCTATGTCAAACACTTTGACAACTGAAAAAAATCAGCCATAATCGCTTTGATGAATATTTTAAGGTATCCAACTACGTTCGGAACCATGATTTTGCAAAAGCGTATAAATGGATAATATTTATGATATTTAATGTCACTTAGGTTAGAAAATGTATATAAAATTATTTTAAGAATATTTTTTCAATAAAAAATTACTTAAGTACAATATTTTAACAAAAAATGAACATAGAATGACCCATTTTCAAAATATTCTCCTTTTGTGAAAAATGCTTCTATTATAATAATATTTCGCCTGTATATAGCTCAGACCTCTGTACAGATGCTCAACTAGAATTTTTGAAATATCTAACTTCGAAGTGGTTTATCCATGTTTTACGACAACAGAGGAAAGCAATTTTAAGAAAAAAACGCCGATAATTATTTCAATTGGCGGTAACTTTGAAAATAATGTGAATTTTCAAAAGTTCTAGTTGAGACTCTCTGGAGAAGTCTTTAATTTATATATGCGTTCGCGCTAGCGAAATATTATTATTTTAGAAGCATTTTTTATAAAAGGAGAACATTCTGAAAAAAGATTATTCTAAGTTAATTTTTTACCAAAATATTGTATTTAAATAATTTTTTGGTCAAAATATCCTTAAAACAATTTTATACATCTATTCTAATCTAAGTGACAGTAAATATCATGAACGTAGTCGGATACCTTAAAAAATACAAATTTGCCAACAATAATAATGCACGTAGGTAGACAAAATTCATTTTATTTAAATGTAGATGCATAAAATAATATTATTTTAAATTTTAAAACTTTTTGAAGAAATTTATATTCTATAACATTTGAACATTTTTAACCAATTATAAAATTTGAAATATTACTCAAATTTTCCAAGTAGAACTACAAGTACAATTATTTTGATGTCTGTTTTGAAGTCAATGGAGAACACGTGTTTGACTTTACCATGTGACCCCCATGAACTGAGCCCATTGCTGATGTATGATAATTCAAATATATGATCTTTATTTTTTTGAGATATACTTAACCAACTACCTTTTAAGAGTTTTGTGTATTTAACATAGAATGCGACGATTTGGATAATTTCAAGTTTGATTAATTATATAATTCCAACTCAAACCTCCTTACCATTTTTTGTTAGTGTTAAATTATTCATCCTACTTGAAGTCGAAGCTTACTGTATCCCCCCTCCTCTCGTTTAAAGTCTCTCTGAAGTTATTTAATTAATTCAAAGAATTCTTAGTTCTTTTTCATTATTATTCCTGAAAGTTCTGAAATTAAATGTTATTTGAAATAAGTTCAGGTGTATACTGATTTTTTTTATAATTAGTATAAACGCATATTGCAAATTCAAACACTTTAATAAAATTTGTTATAAATATATAGCACTGTTATTAAAATTTTTTTTGAAAAATATATGTATTACTGCATATATATATATATATATTACAAACTTTTTACAATTCCTTTACTATCGATTTTTAAAAACAGTATAAAGAATTTTGAATATGCTTAGGATTGGTTTATTGGTGCTTTAATATTAATCTAATTCAGTATTGCTTTCGTGCAAGATTTACAACTGTTTTATGAGGCTTATTAAATTTTAAGGGACTTTTATCTTAATGAAAGCCTTTGTTTTTGAAATCAATTTTAATTTATTGTAACAAAGTTAGCATTTTGAATTTAATAGAAGCAGTGGGACATAAAAATGTACACGGAATACAACTTCTAACCTTTTTGTACGTTTGAATAAATTTTCTTTCAATTAATGTTTTTCAGATTATTTGTCCTCAATTATATTTCGTTAAAAGGAATTCATAATGCAAGTAAACAATATTTATTTTTATATTTCTACTGTTAATATACAAATTAATTTACTAAATTGTCCCAAGTAATGATTTTAAAAGTTATTTGTTTCTGAAAACTATAAATAATACTAATAAGAGAAGGGTTCATTTAAACATGGTCTTACATACAAAGTATATGTACATTGGCAAATGCTCTCGGAATTCATAAAAGAAAATTAAATTGATACAAGCAATTAATTAAGACATAGAACGCACATGGAATTTCTTTCAAAATATCCTAATTCAATAATGAAGGAAATAAGTATTTGCAATTTTGAAATCCTAAGTGTTTATTTATTTTATTTTTCGAGATACTTTTGAGTATTTATTTACAAACTTCTTTAATTAATTTAATTAATTAAAGATGTATGTATTTAAACTTTTCTTTTCATTCATTTTATGCAATGTAACTGCATTAAAATGTTAACGGAAATATATATTTTACATAAAGTTTATGACATCGCATTTACAAATTTTATTAGATTCAGGTTTGTATGTATGTATGGTCGTGTATGACAAATCGTTCGATCTTTATAGTAAAGGTCACAGATTCTGCATATATTTCTGATATAATTTCGGCTGAAAGACATTCAGGACGGCGAGTGAATCCCATTTATTTATTAACCTCTTAACCGTCGAGAAAAATTTACCCAACTCGCTTCCCAGTTCCACCGTTTTACACGCATGCGCATGTAGTTATGCGGTGTATTGAGAGAAAAGGGAAGGCATAAAAGATTTAATTCTACTCTCAAATAAGTAAATCCTTTGCAAACACTGTCAGTGCCATTGTATTCCGTTCTAAAGCCTTCGAAATAGTTTTACAGATATCAATGCAATGCAAACATTCGAAATTCGGAAAAGCTTGAATATACGACAGGGACAGTTAATGCACCGGCCAAGAGAGGAATATATGTATGGCCACACTGCAGTTAAAGAGTAAACGATGATTCTCAACAACAGATTGTACAAAAGAATTTATACGCTATTATGTACAGGGCGATCTGCGAACAAAACTTGTGACGTTCATTTTTTCAATCGAAAAGTGTTAGTTTATATATATACATCAAGAAAGTTTCGCTAAAGTTCTTTAATCATGATTTATTAAACTGATCACGCTATTTAATCAAAACCGATGCCTGATGTAATAATTCGTCAACTCGTCTATAAATTTGACGGCATGGCACCCTTTTTAAGAATTAAAGTTGCAGTTAAATTTGATGTTTTCATTGGGCTAGAAAATAAAATGACGTCACGATGTTTTGGAGGGTTCAGGACAAATATCAATGCATGTGTATAACATCCATACCAAAATAAATATAAGGTGAGTCACTTCAAAATGTGACGAGTCACTCGAAATGTGACGTTACTTCAATCAAACTTTTATTAACTGAGAGAAGATGCGCGTGTTCATTACTAACATTAGTAGTCGTGTAATAATTATTTTTATTTTAATCGAGGAAAATTGTAATTCCAGTGATGTTTTTAATTAAAAGAAAGTAAACTTACCTACTTTTAAGATATCCGCGACTACGTTCGGAATCGTGATTTTAAAAAAGCGCATAAATGAATAATTTTCATGATATTTATGGTCACTCAGATTAGAATACATGTATAAAATTTTTTTCAGGACATGGCAAAATATTATTATAATAGAAGCATTTTTCACAAAAGAGGAATATTTTGAAAATTTGTCATTCTATGTTCATCTTTGACAAAATATTGTACTTAAATAATTTTTATTGTAATAATATTCTTAAAACAGTTTTATATACATTTTTTAATCTAAATGACATAATATCATAAATATTATCCATTTATACGCTTTTGCAAAATTACGGTTCCGAACGTAGGCGGATACCTTAAAGACTTTTAAATTTTTCTTTGATAGTTTGAGAAAAAGTTCAGTCAAACTGAGATGAAATTTTTAAAATGTATGGGACTTTAATAAAGGAGACAAATCACAGATTCTTTTCGCTTTCGTTACAGGAATAATATTTTTGCAGGCAAAACTGTCTTATTTTGTTCAAGTTATTGTGTTTGAAGATCTACAAATAGCATGTTAAACTTTTTCTTTGCTTGTGTGTTTTTGGCAAAGCACAGTATTTCCTGTGGTACATTTATGGCTTCTTATATTTCTTGACGGAGTTTTTTAGGCAGAATTTGAAAACTTTTATTTCAACTCAAACGTTTCATGCCCATCGCTTTTCTCAAATTTACTTTCACTGTCATAATTAATATCCATTATTTCAGCAGGTTCTTCCCTTGCTTGATAAGTTTCAACTTCATCCAATAAAGATCGTAGATGTGCTCATTTCTTTTTTTTTTCTTTTTTTTATTCTGTTCATTTACATTTATAAACCCCATAAATAGATGTATAACACAGCAATTAAAACCCTTAGTCATTCAAAAAATGTAGCGTGAGTGAATATTAACGTCACACTATTCAGCTACACGAGGCCATTTTGCGACGGACTTCGTAATTTAAAACCATCATCAAGTGACGAGGGCGACATCTCTGAGCTGGCACTCCCCTCTCCTAACTATCATACCACACCAACGGGAGGACGTTTGAGCTCTCGACAGATTTAACGTGAATCGCTCCCCTACATGGCGGGTCTTTAGTGGTACTGGGCTCGAACTCGTGACATGCCTGCCATGATCCCATACCTTAACCACTGGGCTACTGCAGCCCTCCAAAAAATGTAGCATGTTCATGGAAAATATTTTGAAGCCCAAGTGGCCACGAGGGAACTTAGTCACCCCAAGTACCTTAACATTGTAAAATAAAGTTTGCCACTCTAAAAAAAAGGGATATATGTGACAAATGTGCATTTTGTTCCCATGAAGGCTGGCATGTAGGAGGATACAAGCAAGATCATTTATAACAAATAAACCGTTTTTTTCAGAATTAAAGATTTCTTGAATCTGGGTGACTCAGTGCCCCATGCGACCGTTATCGAGTTAATTAGCTAGGGAAAAAATTTTTCCATTACTATTTATTCTCTTAAGCCTCTTAAATGACCTCGTCCCATTTTATTAAAACTTTCTATTTAAATAATGCAACTCTTAGAAGTTTTATTTCAGCAAATCACGATCTGAACTGGAAATGTTTAGCCTTTGTTTTTCCCAAGTAAAAAAAAAAGGATATCTAAATTAATTTATTTTGTGGTAAGATACTTAGATTCCCTTCATCTCATTACAAACGTCAGATTAGTGTTAAAATGAAAGTCTCTCAAATAGCCTGTATCATTGTGAACCCCCAAACTGTCAGAAGAAAATACCTAATCTAGCTCTTGAAGCCCTTCAGATTTATTTCAAGTCTCCTTAAATATCTTGTTTGTGTTTAACGTGAGCGAAAGAGTGTGTCTAATTAAGTAAAATTCATTTTTTTTTTCTTAAAATGGCAGTGCCAGTTTTAGACAATTTTTTTATTATTATCGAAGCTACTCTGAAATCAATAAAAGGGATTTCCATAATATAAAACATGATTTTCATGCTTAGAGTTCTAAATTTATGTTGTGATGCGAAATATTTAAAACCGTTTTAAGAAATAAAGCGAAAGAGTTAATTCAGCGTTTCTCAAACTGTGGGGCGTGCCCTACTAGGGATGCGTGATAACTCTACAAGGGGGGCGCGAGCATATTGAAAAGTAGAAAACAAAAGTTTATTTAAAAAAATTATTAATTTACTGAAAGTAAATAAACATATGTTCTGACATAATAAACAATAACATACACATTTAAACTGATGTAATACACTTATAAATGTATCAGTACTGCACAATGTGTTTTGTAATTAATTTAACTATACTAAATTAAGAAGTTTAAAAATTACCAGTAACCCCATGAGCGCTTTATGTATAAAATTATACGTATACACAAAAGTAACACTTATCTTAATAATTTATACGTTTATAGTTAATCCTTTAACTGCCGATGAAAAGGTAAGCTATTCGCTCCCCAATGCAACCTTCCATGCAATCAACGAATTGGGGCAAAGGGGTAGAAAAGGAAAATAAATGAGCAAATTCTCTGAAGTAAGTAAATCCTTCGCAAACACTGTCAATGTCCTTTTACTCTATTCCAAAGCTTTTTGAATAATTTTATGGAAAGCACTGCACAGAAAAGATGGTACGTCAGAAAGACGTAAATATACTTGCGGGGAATTAACGCTTTGACTGAGCAAAACGTTTATATATGTCGGTGGCAGCCTTAGTGTCAAAGTATAGTATTATTGAATTCAATACATTGTTATGAAAATTATCCATTTATGCGGTTTTTTAAAATCACGGTTCCGAACGTAGTCGGATACCTTAAGATTACAATATTTATCTAGTTATACTTGTATACAATTCATACAATCCTCTTATCGTATTTATTCAAAGTTTTGCACGAGAAATACTCTAGATTTTGGCGATAAAATATGCTTCGACATTTACTTTAATTTGAATGCATACATATCTACTTTCACGCCAATACTCTACACCAAATATTCTAGCATTTTTATCTTCAGTCATTATTTCCGTGAAAATATAGAAAGAACTAACTGTCAAAACTATGGACTTTATCACAGTAAACCATGTCCGGGCAGGAAAGTTAAATGAAACTTCCTAATAAAAGGAGGATACTAAGGCTCTCTCATCTCTTTCAATATCAACTCCCAAATAGCCCACGGCATTTCGCTGAGCTTTTGTTTCGAAGTCAAAAAAGAGGAAGTAGTGGGCCTAAAAGTCTGTAACTTTCCTATGTAATGCTTCAGGTCGGAAGAATAACAGAATTTTAGTCACCTTTATTTGCTAGTTAATGGATATTTTGAACACAGCACTTCGAATATCCCGGAGACTTTTCCTTTATGATATTTTGTTCGAATTTATTATCCCCCTAAAATGGCTTTCCGTTAAAATACATTGCAAAAAGATACTTCCACTCGATAAGCTATTTTTTTCGTACGGTTAATGAAATTTATATTTGATATCTACTATTTTGCTCAGTATATATAAAATTTGAAATGGATTCCCTTATGCAGGGTATTCCAAGTATTTTTGGAACAAACTTTATGATTAGTTAGGGACATCAAGTATTCAGAATGCCATAGCAAGCTATGGACGGAAACGGCGTCCAGGTGGCGTTACTCACAAGAGCATTGGAGGAAACAGGTCTGCATTACTTCAGTCATTTGAGTTGTCATTGCCCGCAGATGAGTATGGAACGTTTTACGAACACCGAGCTGGCAGATATGCACCTGATTTCCGGATTAGCAGAAAGAAATGCACGAGCAGCAGGGAGATTATATCAAGAAAGGTACCCACAGAAAGATGCATCGCACCACCGGATATCTGCAAATTTGTATTACAATTTGTATGAATAGGAGATGCATAGTAACACCTGCGGATTCCCGAATGGATCTGGTTACAAGAATCGTTTACGTTGCCGCGGATATCCAATAAAATCCAGATGTATTTGAGTGAATTTGCCAATCCTTGGTCTGACGGTGTTACGTATTCATTGCTAGTAATTGTAGGAACTTTGAACATCTTTCATGCAATTCACATACCATCTACCAAAACACACAGTAATATCTTTAACCAATAAATATTTCAGATTGTAAGGATCTCGCTTCCACGCTTAGAGATGTGGAGAAAGGGAAGAAAGACTAGACATGTTCAAAATCACTTAGTTTATTTTCAACATAAACAATAACACAAGTTCGAACAATCAAAACTAAGAGATGCCCCCAATTTAAGCAATATGAAGACAATTAGCGAGGTATGAGAAGACTTTAATTACCAGTAACACTTACTTCAATTCATGTACACTGCCTTCCTAGCTATCTAATCTATATTCAGTCCCAAATGACAAATCGTTACCTTAATTATTACGATTATAAATACTAAATATCTGCGTTACACAGTACGAGTCAATTGACAAAAATCGGTCAAAAAATCAAATTTAATTTTTATAGTCTAAATTATTTTTTATATTGCTTTCTACAAACTAACTATATTTGAAAGCTTTAAGTTAAAAAAAAACAGAGTTATGATAACTTTTGCGTTTGTTTTTATTCACATTTCAACGGCAAATCAAAACTTCAAAATGACTTATCGCAGAAAAATAAAATAACTAGTTTGTCTTCATTTAAAATGCTAGGGCTTTCTTTCTATTGTGTTTAATACTTGGAAAAACTTTTTTCACTTGTTACTAATAGTACATGGAACAAAAGTTGGTATGCATTTTTCAATCAAAGCAATACTTATTTTTTAAAAAATAATTGAAGTTAGAATTCACACATTTTTTAAGGAATTTTCAATAAGCATTCATAAAAAGAAGTATTGTACGAGTACCAATCATGTTATCACAAAACCCATACCAACTTTAGTTACACATAGTTCAGTTTACTTGTAAATCAAATTTCATATATGTACGTAAATTTTTGTAGAAGGAGTAGCATTTTAAAATCACTTCATAAAATTCCCGTATTTCCCTTAAAAGATTAAATGGCTAGCTTTTTATGAAGTTTTGAGTACAAAATCTATTTTACGTCATACATACACATAGGAGGAAACCAAAAAAATTATGAAAATTATTAAATTAAAGTTTTTTGTGTAAATCTTACCATGTCCTCTTAAATTTGATTAATCACTGCTCCTCTAGCAGCCTACCCTGTCTCTTCTAATTTGAAAGCCTAGACTTTATGTAGGTCTTAATTTGAATGTTCACGTTCTCTTCTTCAGAGGAAGAGTTCTAATACAATAGTTTTTGAGATCAAAAATTCCCCAAGAGGATTATTTGTGAGAAGGTCACGGATAGAGTCGTCACAAGATGGTCTCAAGCTCGTGTCTCTTCACTTCTCGTACCTGTCATACTACTTTCACATGACGTTTCCAACCATGGGCTTCTATGCAAATCTGAATACTTGTGATGTCTCCTAACTCCCCTTAAAATTTGTCCCAATAATTCTAGGACAACCTTTATATAAAGATGTAGAGCAGAGTTCCCCAAACTTTTTTGTCTCATAGACCCCTTGCCATGTTTTCCGGTTTGGGGTAGACCTCTGCATACTTAATGTTAAATTTATGCAAATTCGTCAATTTAAAATGTGTTTTTGATAGCTAATACAGAGCTACTTATTTTAAAAGATTTAGATTTTTAACTGTAGTTTGAAAAACTTAAGAAAACTAACACATCTTAATTTTAAACATTTATTAATTAAATTAAAATCGAGTACCTGTTACACATAAAATAACTGAGCAACAAACAAATGGTTTTAATACGAGGTATGAATCGGATGCTTTTTAATAAATTTTCAATATATGGCAGCAGTTTTGATAGGATGAATCCTAAATCTCCTCTATTAGTATAATGTCCAGTTTTTTTTTTTTTCGTTATGAAGATTGGCAACCAAACCTGAAATTCTTTCCCCACGATATTCCATAATTCGAGATAGCTAGATGTGTACATATTAAAATAAAATATTACGTAAGTAAATAAGTAACACCCCTGTGTATGTGGAATATTTATTCCATTCATTAAAAGTTAAAAATAAAGCTATGAAAGGGTTATATGAGAGTCACAATTCTAGATCCCAATTTACACTTCATGGACCCCGAATTTTTTTCTGCTGAGGTAGACCCCTTGCAGGCTGTCGTAGACCCCTGGGGGTCTATATAGACCACTTTGGGAATCATTGGTGTAGAGCGTTGGACATTAAGGATTAAACTAAAAGGGGTAAATTTGGAGTTGGGTTAAATGAAGACTCGTTTGGTGTAACAATTATTTATTATATTAGGTTAGATTACACAAAGACAACACATATCGTTAACAAAAATAATGGACAAAGAACATGAACAGTTCCTCATAGTGACCTCATTCTTCCATCACTTGGTCTGTACTAGAGATCAGTGATCTCTAGAGGGCGCTCATGTTGCTTGAGACAGTAGTTACGTGATGATAAAAGTGGTTACAACGGTATAGTTTTTTTTATAACTACGCTAAATTTTCTACATTGTTGCTGAATTTTTACGTCTATTTTTCCTTCTGATTAAAAACGTTTTACTGATACCGTTATTGGTTCTTGCAGTATAAAATGTTGATCTTTAATTTGAGTAGCATGTTTAATGTAACAAAAATTTGACTGTTTAAATTTATGTCATTTTCAATATTCTTTATAAATTTTATAATATCATTGCTGATTAATTTAATCATTTAAAATTTTTTATTTTCACGCGTAAAATATTTTTCATTTTTAGTTGATATAACACAATTTTCAAAAGGCAATAAGCTTAGAAGTAATTACGTGATAATTTTCAATAAAATTCACTATAAGATTTTGTACATTTAGCTAATTAACTGACCAGTCCAATCCTTCAAATTTCAGTAAATGTTTTACCATCGTCCAGTAAAACTGACAAATTTGAAATAGCTTGATTTCCAGAAAAAAAAAACTTTTTTTTAAGCCAAATATGTGACGTAAATTATTTTAAGTTGGCAGCGAATTAAGAAAAAAATCCTTGTACTTACGTATTATCGTAATCATACTGGCGACATTATATGGAATGAAGCATATGGTTTAAAATTTGTCGTACGGGACATCGAAATCGGGGGTTTCCAACAGTGGTTTTCTGGGCGTTTTTTCGAAATACCCAAAAAATATTTTGTGATTTTACTAAAAAAAATTATTTGCATGTAAATAATCTGTTATTGTAAGTAATACGATATGGTTTCAAATGCAAAATTATAGATAGCAAAATGTTACTAAACGGTTTCAATAACTAAATAATTCTAAAAAATAAATAAAAAGTATTTCTAAAAGAAACAATAAGCAAAATGTGCAAATTATGGTCTACAAATTAGTGACTAAAATATATTTACTTATGACTAATTCGTAAAAAGTTACAAAATTTATCAAAATAAAAATTTTTCCATTAATCTTTTTTTGGGAAAAATTCTGAAATAGGGTTCAATATTTTGGTATCCCCAAAACGTTCGGAACCGTGATTTTAAAAAAATTCATAAATGGATAATTTCAGTATTTAGGTTTACTTAGATTAGAATACATGTATAAAAATTTTTTTGGACATTTTTACAAAAAATTTTTTAAATACAATATTTGGTAAAATGAACTTAAAAAACCTTTTTAAAGTGTTCTCCTTTTTTTGAAAAATATTTATTATAATAATATTTGCCGTATATAGCTCAAACCTCTGTACAGAGGGTTAACTAGATTTTTGAAAAAAATCACATTATTTTCAGAGTTACAACCAAGTGAAAAAATTATGGCGTTTTTTTTCCCTTTAAAAATTTCCCCCCTCTGTTGTCGTAAAAAAATGGATAAACCCACTTCTAAGTTTGTTTTAAAAAACCCAGTTGAGCCTCTGGGGTTTAAGCTTTTACAAAAAAAAATTATAAAGAAACTTTTTCAAAAAAAAAAATTTTTAAAATTGATATTCTTTTATTTTTTTTAAAATACTGCTTAAATAATTTTTATTGTAATACTATTCTTAATACAATTTTATGTAATTTTTTCTAAGTGACACTAATTATCATAAAAATTTTCCATTTATACCTTTAAAATCCGGTTCCAAATATCGGATACCAAGGAGGTATACATAAATTTTTTCGTTTCCGAACATCTAGATTATATTGAAGTTTGGTAGGCATATTCCTTTCATGGAGTAGAGTTTGTCTAAGAACGAGCTTTGCAAAATTCGACCTTCAAGTGGAGTTGCGAAGACTTATGGAGGGACATTATAGATAAATAAAATTCCTGTTTGAGCTATTAGAATCTTGAAATACTTGAAATTTGGTGAGCATGTTCCTTTTGATAAATAGAGATCCTCTTAAAACGGATTTTGCGGAGATTGATTTCTACGGTGAGGGCGAGGAGTTACTGGGACGTATAGATATAAAAAAAGTACTATTTTCCAACTACTATACCTCCAGCAATGAAAATTTGGTGTGCATGTTTCTTTTGTTAAACTGAAATCTTCTAAGAATGCGTCTTACGGAAACCTACTCTCAAATAGAGTTACGGGGCTTATTGACCAAAAAATTCCCTCTTTTGAACTATTAAATTTAGACTTGAAATTTGTCATGCATGTTTACTTTGTTGGATAAAGATCCACTAAAAATGGGTTATGCGGAAATCCACTTTGGGGGAAGGGAATACAGGTTTGTAGGAGATAATTCTACTTCAATTTTAGAAATTCAAGTCCTGTCCTTTTTATATCGAGAGATGAGAGTTTTAAGAATATTTTTTCAATATATTCGAACGCGTAAAAGTATATGTTCGAACAACATCATGAAATCCCCAACAAAGCGGGTCGGTAACGGCTAGTATTATATATTTGTGAATAAACACTATGTTATTCTGAACAATGTTTAAACAAAGAAGTAGAAAATACTGAATGAAACCCATTTATGATTAAAAGAAAATTTTTGGATCTAAATTTTTTGGGGTTTTTCATCTTTTAGTTCTGTAAATCATGAAAACCAAGCAACCGTCTTTCTTCACATTGTATTCAGTAGGACTTTAGTTTTATTTTTACTGAATTTGCTCCTCTAATGGTTAAATAACTTTTAACTAATAATCCTTCTGTGTAATTTTTTAATGCTTAGTATAGGACCTTTTGAAAATGTTTTTTCAAAATATATATTCTTTGTTTTCTATTAGAAAAAAATCCCTAGGTTTGAAAATTTTTTAATTTTTCAAAAAATACTGGAATAAAATAAATTTTTTCCCTAAAATGTTTACATTTAACCTTATTACATATAAGTGTTCGCATTAAAAATATTTTACTGGGATAAATGGATAAACTTAAAAATATATTTTTATATTTATTCTACCATGCAAAAGTACTTTTTTCCTTCATGTTCTAAAATCATTTCCCCTTTCATCCTCCCAAATATATACATTTTATTACATAACTTGTAACGGTTTCTATTTACGATATAAATTATAAATATAAGTATTAACTTTTTTATATAATATTATACAGGAGAAGCACATGAAGTCACTGGTAATTATAATACTTGTTCTTTACTTAGTATTGTTAAATTAATTATCAAAACATTTGCAGTACTAACTTTATAAACATTATATCAGTGTAAATGTTTAATTTATTTTTATTTTGTTAAAAAAAGTGCTTCTCAAACTTTTCAATACTGGCGACCCACTTTTTAATCAAATTTTTTTATCCACCCCCTTTTACAATAATAATGTACTGAATCAAAAATTTAAAGCATTTTGACCTAAAGCTACAAAACGATCAATATAAACCGTACAAATTTTAAAAAATATATTAAATTTTAAATATGTAACTTTTAAGAATATATATATTTTTTTTTCGAATTTTTAATGGAACAGATTGAAAAAGCGGTGGCTGCTTTCAAGACAAAATATAGATCTCAGTCAAATATAGAAAATGTACTCAGAGTGTGAATTTCAATCGTAAACCTTCATTTGAAAAACTTTCCCCCTTCAAGAAAGCCCTGGAAGTCGCTCATTAAACTTGCTCTTAATTTAGATTTATAAATTGTTTTAAAAAAAACCTTGTGCAGCACTGATACTTAAAATTATACTGTCTGAAGTACCCCCCCTTCGAACTTTATTTTTTTAAAAAATAAAACATCCTTGATAAATAGCTGAATAGTCAGGAGAGAAACCCCAAAAAGCACAATGTTTACGAAAATAAAAAGATATTTTAAAAAAGAATCTCATATTATAATTGTTTTTAAACGAACTGTAATTTTAAGCCTCCAAAAAATTGCATTTAAAATTAAAGTTAAAAATGAAAAAAAAATATAAAATTCAATGGGAATAATACTGTTATTTTTTAATATTTAAAGGAGAAGACTTCAAAATGTTTTATCCCGGGGCGAAAAACCTCGATACAGCATTAATTCCGCGGGGTTGGGTCCCCCTCCTTTTATAATTATTTTATTATACACGTACAAATCGTTATTCCCGTGAATAATGTAATCAAAGAAAATAAAACACCACTTTCAAGGACTTTTCTTTTTTTTTTGGTAACAAATAAACGTTTTTCAGAATTAACGATTTCGTGGTCTGTGTGTCCCCCGCGACCACTTCCCGGGGTTAAAGTCTTGGCCAAGTAATCCTTCAAAGTGTCCCGGATTTTCCAAGTATCATAAAACTCTTCATGGAAAAAAACGTAACACAAAATAAATACATCACAACTTCCTAAATGGGAAAAAAATACATAAGAGGGGGCATAAACTCTTAAAAAACAGAAGGTCAAACAGATTATCAGCAAAAAATGACTACAGCTATTGTGCAGTATTTCAAAATAATCACAGGTGAATTTTTATGTTCCTAAATTTTTTTGATTCTGAGTCTGGGTTTGTTTTTTTCTGAAAGAGTAGTAAAAATCACTCATAGAGATTAAAAATAAAATAAAAGTTTTTATATGGTTTTTGGATCAAAGATAGCTAATTAGGTATTGAAGAAGTTTTTATTTTTGAGAGAGATGACTTATATCGCCTATAAATTATATCAGAGTAAAAGTGCATTTTTACTATGTCTGAAAATATTTTGTTTTAATTCATTCCAGTAAATTAATTATTTTTTAAATCTTTTATTTTCGATATGCTCGCGCCAGGGGGGCGCGCCCCACAGTTTGAGAAACGCTGTGTTAAAACGTATTTTGTTTTGCTTCCTTTCAGAAAATTCATATATATATAATTTTTAAGTAATAAATTGTTTTAGAATTTTCGATATTCTCACGCCCCCCCCCCTTCTAGGGCTATCACGCCCCACCAATTTGATAAACGCTGCGTTTAACACAATTTAGAACTAAATATTTTCTTATGCGTCTAATTTTAAATATTATTTCATTCCTACTATTAGCTCACACTCTCTATATATTTATTTATTTACCTTCGTGGAAATTTCAATCGTTAATAAAATACATTTCAAAGCTGAGCACAAAATACATTTCAATTGAGCTGAAATTTTATATACATGATTATTTTGGATGACAATACAGTAACTTAATTATAATTAATAAAAATTAATTGATTTAAACTAATTATTCAAAGAATTACAAATACAGCAACGTTGGCATCATTTTGGGTGACTTAGCGACCATTTCGGCGACTTGTGTCAAAACATCAAAAGGTTTTTTTCCTCACATTTTAAAGCGCTCGTTTAAGCTGCAATTTTCTATACACTGTTGTTTTGGGTAAAAATACGATAATTTAGTTATAATTAATTAAAATTTATTGACTGAAACTAATTATTTAAAAAATTACAGATACAGCCACGTTGGTTTCATTTTTAGCTTCTTGGGTCAAAACTTTAAAGATTTTTTTTTTTCCCCTCATTTTTTAAAGTATTCAGTTGAACTGAAATTTTATATATTCGATTGTTTTGGATAACAATACGATACTTTAATGATAATTAATAAAAATTTATTACCACTTAATGTTGTGATTCTGTCCTATGTATATGCATATTTATATTAATTGTAACTATTTAATAAAACGTAGCTAAAATAAGATTTTCCTTTGTTGATCTAAGTAGGAATTGAGTTAAAAAAAAAATTTTATATTTCTTGTTTTTATTTCAAGTAAATTTGCTCAGTTTATTACTGAAGTTTGCATCTGAAAATGCAAATCATAGCATTTTGAAAACATTTCAGGGGGAAATAGGAGTCTTTCCTATTGGTTGGTGAAGAATTCGCGCATTCGTAAGCTCTAACTATATATAAATTATTCCACTGGACAATATATAGACGATAGATGAGTGGGATAAGTATTCCTTCACAAAAGAAGTTCCCTTATCTTTTTAGCGCCCACTCTAATGAAACATTCATGAACTTGCAACAATTGCATCTGACTTTTCTTGAAAACTATGGACAAAAGAGAAAGATTTTCTCTTGGTTTTCTTTGCAAATGTGTTCAGCTTGGTTATTTTAGGCTTATCTTCCTCCGGATATCTCAAATAAAACTATTTTGCACTTTTAAGGAATGTATGTGGCCTCTAAAATACATTCCGAAGTTGAAAACAGTTTGCGAAAATTGGTTAGTGTTTCAAAACTAGTAGAATCTTATAACTATTTGGGAATGGTTAGATTTTGCGTAAAGAGAAACAGGACACAATTCAATAAAAAAAAAGTAATTTTTGCAGTACTATGGCACAATTAACCTAGTTTGCTTTCTCTTTCTCTTCAAAAAAAAAATATCCTATGGATATTTTCTTTGTCTTTTCTAAGGAATGGAATATATTTTATAATTTTACTTTTAATGCGATAAAAGAAATCACTACATGGGAACGGCAAAAAGCGATATATAAAATAATTGAATATTCAAATCATAAAAATAAATTTATTCCATTTACTAGACCGTCCCTTGTGTTAAAATTTTATAAAAATTAATTAACTTTTGGTACCAATTTTGGAACTTTAATAATGTAATTTAAGTGCCGTTGTACGTGAATGGTCATGGTCACTAAGTAAGAACTAATGGATGCTCTTTAACCCTTTATCTACCGCATTATGATTTTTTTTTCCATGCAATATATATTTTTTTTAGTTACTGCATTGAAAAGTAAGGGATATACCTAAAAAAAATACTCAACTTTGGGAAATTTAATCCGTTAGAGCTAATTAATTAATTAAAGATATTCATCTGTAAAATTCATTATATACACTGTTCACTTAAAATGAATAGTCAAATCGTTTTCTAAGGTCTTCATTAACAAAAAAAAAAAATAATAAGACACTTACCTATTCACATTAACTATTTTTTCGGAACAAAAATGACAATCTTCGCAATCCACTGAAAATGTCGGCTGAAAATGCAATTTCTGCTATAAAACTATTCGCCTTCCCCGCTAAAATACTCATCATAGAACCCATGCTGCCCCATATCTTGGAAGAGTGGATTTAAAAAAATATTCCTGAAAAGTATCGTCAGAGTATTCATAAAAAGGGTTATTCTATGTCATTTTAACGTGAGTGGTACTTACAAGTATAGTCGGTAGATAAAGGGTTAAACCTATAGGGGCTCAAAGCCATCTCAATGGTGTGGTGTTGGAATTTCGAGAGGGCTCTGGTGTCGCCTTCTTCATGTCACTGTGATTCAATATTATGAAGTCCGCCACCCATAGCCGTTTGAAGAAAAATGTACGCATTCCCTTGTTATAACTTAACAGCTATTTTCTGCATTGGTGTTTTTGTCTGAGTTTCTTTTGTGACAAACTTTGTTTTGTTTTTTACAATTTCTGCATTTTTTTTTTCGTTAAAATATAATTATTTTTATTTTTCTTGTATTGTATGATTTTTAGCTTTGTATATGTTTCATATTAGTGTTCCATTTTGAGGACATCTTGTAATTCTGGTCATAACTTGTTAATTCGATAAATAATAATTCTACTAAGTTATAATTCTGTTACTTTGAATTACATGCTTGGACTTTTTTAAATACTTGTAAACTTACCTTTGTCTAGCCCTGTAAAAAATGTAAAAGATAAAAACTTTGTTCAACAAAGGCTTAAGGTATCCGACTACGATTGGAACCGTGATTTTGCAAAAGCGTATAAATGGATAATATTGATGATATTTAGCGTCACTTTGACTAGAAAATGTATATAAAATTGTTTTATAAGAATAGTATTACAATAAAAATTTATTTAAGTACAATATTTTGACAAAAAAAATGAACATAGAATGACCCATTTTCAAAATATTCTCCTTTTGTGAAAACTGCTTCTATTATAATAATATTTCGCCTGTATATAGCTCAGATCTCTGTACTGAGACTCAACTAGAATTTATGAAATATATAAATTGGAAGTGGGTATATCCATGTTTTACGACAACAGAGGGGAGAAATTTTAAGAAAAAAACGCTGATAATTATTTCAATTGATTGTAACTCGGAAAATAATGTTATTTTTTCAAAAATTCTAGGTGAGCCTCTGTACAGAGGTCTAAGCTATATACAGGCAAAATATTATTATAATAGATGCATTTTTCACAAAACGAATACACTTTGAAAAAAGGTTATTCTAAGTTAATTTTTGCCGAAATAGTGTATTTATAAATAAATTTTTTTTGCCAAAATGCCCTTAAAACAAATTTATACGTGTATTTTAATAAGTGACACTAAATATCATGAAAATTATCCATTTATGCGCTTTTTTAAAATCACGGTTCCAAACGTAGTCGGATACCTTAATGAGGGAGTGGCTGCCTTTCCCAAAGACACCGTTTGGTAGCTCTTTCGAATGATCTCAGTCCCTATGGGCATTCCGCCACTAACCCTCGAGTTGCTTTTGAGTGCAATGTTAATCAAAAAATGAACGAACAAACTTTTTTAAAAAAATTCAGTGCTGGCTGAGAGGCGTAGTTGGTTAAACGCTGCCCTTATACGCCGAATTTTGTAGGCTCTACCCCGGGGCAAGAGGGAGGATTTTCTTGATTCAACACTACATCCATGAACACTCCATCTATGACAGGGGTGGTGAACGTTTATGGATCAACGTGCCATCTTTTTCTAAAGGAACTCTAATGAGGTATAGATGTGCCGTCAATTAATTTTGTCTTACGATAAGTGGTCAAAACTCGTTACTTACTACGAAAAAATACCTTTTGCACTGTACAGTTGTAAAGGTTTTAGTTATACATGTAATTCAAATTAAAGTAACACTAGAGTGACTTCTGTTATTGCAGATTGGATGATAAATAACTTATATTAAGATTTTAAGAAGTTGCTTTTAGTAGAATGCTTGTTGAATTGGAGTCATTTGCCCCACAAATGGTTTCTAAATAAATAATTGTTTTTTTGCTGTGGTTCATTTTTTTGACAAGAGGATTTGTGATTTGTTTCAAAATGCCGTTTTACAGACGATATTCTGCATACTACTGTTCCAGAACATAAAACACTCACCGCTTTGTCGCCTTTTCTAATAATGCCATGTTTCTAGATTCACCAAGTTTGAAATTCTTTGTTACACTTACTGTCTTGCCCTTATTGTTCTTTTGCTAAACTAGCCATGATAAATAACAGTTAAAAATCGTAAATATAACACAAATAAACTTTAATCTACAGTAGTTTCAAGGAAATTTACTATGTTATGCGTAGACAAATTTTACATCATAAGCAACTGTAGTCCAAGATGTAACTAAGGCAGGACAATAACAAAAGATTGTGCTCCCGGCCGAAGTTTTTCGTAACACTTCACAGTGAATTTTGTTATTTTGAAATAAAGTGCAAACCATTTACATTGCTGGCGTTCCCAAAATATCGTGTCGCGTGCTATTGATGGCACGCCTGCCACTGGTTCGCCATCCCTGATCGATGAACACTCCATCTTGATGCAACATTCCATCTATGAGCACTCCATCTTGATGCAACACTCCAAACAACGCATCCATTCCATCCATGTGTGTGCAATACCCTCCACATTGTATGATTATGCTGCATGTTGAAGATACCTAGGGTGCTTGTTTGTGGCTTGGATACTCTGAGCTAAATAAAATTCCTGGTAGAGGCTTGCATCCTCAGAGCTCAGGTGCCTCTCTCTGGGAGGAAATTGGTCATCAAAATGACATTGTGGCAATTTATATTCATCTACATAGTGCCACACTAAAAAGTGATACCAGCTTTTGGGGAATGTACCAGGTCTGCATTGGTAATAACCAATCCACAATCGCATTTGAAAGAAAAACTCAGTTTTGTAACAGATGCGGCGTTATTCTAGTTTTAACATATTTCTTTCAATTAAATAGCAAGTAATATGAAAAAAAAATTAAGTCAATTCCTACTTAGGCCAATTAAGAAATTTTTTATTTTAGTTACTTTTTATTAAATAATTACAATTAATGCAAGTATGTCTTGTATATACATATGGCAGAATCTCAATATTAAGGGGCAATTAATTTTTATTAATTATCATTAAAGTATCGTATTGTCTTCAAAAAAATAATGTATATAAAATTTCAATTCAACTGAATGGTTTAAAATGTGAGAAAAAGAAATATTTTTAAGTTTTGACCCAAGTCGCTAAAAATGAAGCCAACATTGCTGTATCTGGAATTCTTTAAATAATTAGTTTCAGTCAATTAATTTTAATTAATTATAGTAAATTTACCGTATTGCTATCCAAAATAATCGTGTTCATAAAATTTTAGCTCAATTGAGCGCTTTAAAATTTATTTTATCAACGATTGAAAATTTGAACAAGATATAGGGAGATCGTTAACTAATACTAGGAATTGAATAAAAAAAAGAGAGCGTAACAATTAACGAATACAACAGATAAATGCGCGTGCAAAATTTAAATAATAATACAATCAAACAAAAGTATTAAGTAAAATAATTTGATAATTATATAATAAAACAATATTCACATACGAAATTGTAGAGAAATTTTAATTCCAATTTAATTAGTATTAGAAAGCATCCTAGTAGTAAAAATTTAATACATTATATCTGTCTTAATATTTTACACTCAAGAGGAATTCCTCAATAGCGTAACACTGTAGCACATTAATGTTTCGGTTTCTAAAATTAACAAGTGACACGGTATGTAATGAACGGAAGCAAGCTAAAATGCGTTATTAACAGTTCATTTTCTGGCTCTAGGCTCTGTTTCTCTGCTCGGGATACTTATTTTGGCTTTGGGCTCTCTTTATGCTCAAGCTCTTAATTAGTAGCAAGGCTCTAGTTGTTAACATGTTTGTTATTAGCGGCGCCCCACTGAGATAATTTGTATTCTTAATAAACGCCATGTGGTAAAGGACTTTTGAAAATGAGGCGTAATGAAATTTCGATCTGATGAAAGGTTCTGGATTCCTTGTGTTCAACAGAATGTAGTCTCCATTGAGTTTGACTCTTAATAAAGTATTAATCTTTTCTATTTACACTATTTATGCTTTACTTATCTTATAAATACATGTTTTGTGAAAATATAGTTTTGTTTTAAGGTATCCGACAACGTTCGGAACCGTGATTTTAAAAAAAGCGAATAAATGGATATTCTTCATGATATTTAGAGTCTCTTAGATTAGAATACATGTATAAAATTGTTTTAAGGACACATTTTGGCAAAAATAAATATTTAAATACAATGTTTCGGCCAAAAATTAGCTTAGAATAACCTTTTTTTCAAAATGTTCTCCTTCTGTGAAAAATGCTTCTATTTTAATAATATTTTGCCTGTATATAGCTCAGACCTCTGTACAGAGGCACAACTACGAGTTTTGAAAATTTCACATTATTTTTAGAGTTAGAACCCATTGAAATAATTTTATCGGCGTTTTTATCTTAAAATTTCTCCCCTCTGTTGTCGTAAAACATGGATAAACCCACTTCTAAGTTATATATTTCAAAGATTCTAGTTGAGCCTCTGTACAGAGATCTAAGCTATATACAGGCGAAATATTATTATAATAGAAGCATTTTTCACAAAAGGAAAATATTTTGAAAATGGGTCCTTCTATGTTCATTTTTTGTCAAAATATTTTTTACTTAAATAATTTTTTACTGTAATACTATTCTTAAAACAATTTTATATACATTTTCTAATCTAAGTGACAATAAATATCATAAATATTATCCATTTATACGCTTTTGCAAAATCACGGTTCCGAACGTAGTCGGATACCTTAAAAGAATCAAATTTTAAAGTAAATTAAATCTTTATTTTTATCTTAAGTCAGACTTAGAGCTTTTAAATGAGATATGCTTATGAATATTATCAAATTATTATATAAAATGGAACTTATATTTACCTACATTATTCCGTGCTTGACTTTTTTTCGCCTGCTTTTTTGTAAATACATATTTTTGATTGTTATATTAATGGATACGTGAAATCGGCTTTAACGAAGAAGTAAATATTGCAAATAATTTAAGTTTCAAAACAAATATGACTATTTCTTGAGATTTGTATGAGGCAAAGTTAGATAATGATTGATCCGAGCGAACACGATATAAAAGGAATTAAAAATGTAAAACAAATACTGAAATTTTGAGCAAAATTTTTGTAGTTAAAGTTTACGAAATTTCTGTAATTTACACCTAAATTACATTCCTTCAAGATAGTTTTTTTTCAATTGGATGTTTTCCTGTATATTTTCTCATCTTCAAAAATGACTAAAAAGCCCAGTTATGAGTCACAGCCTTCCTCTGGAGATTTTTCCATAAAGACTTCTGATTGATCTTTGATCTCCAGTTCTTCATTAATTGTGAGAACATCAGATTCAACCGAATAAGCCTATCAAAACTGCGGTCTTCTCCATCTTCTGGTTCCAGTGGGTCTAAAACGCAATACTTTTTTTTATTCTGTTGTCCCCATGCATTCGGGTCATATGGCCCTCCAGTTTATTCTATTTATCTTAAGGTACCCGACTGCGTTCGGAACCGTGATTTTAAAAAATCACATAAATGGATAATTTTCATGATATTTAGTGTCACTTAGATTATTACACATGTATAAAATATTTTTAAGGACATTTTGACAAAAAAAATTATTTAAATACACTATTTTGGCAAAAAAATAACTTAGAATAATCTTTTTTCAAAATGTTCTCCTTTTGTAAAAAGTGCTTCTATTATAATAATATTTTGGCTATATATAGCTCAAATCTCTGTACAGAGGCTCAACTATGATTTTTGAAAAATTCACATTGTTTTCAGAGTTACAGCCAATTAAAATAATTATCGGCGTTTTTTTCTTAAAGTTTCTCCCCTCTGTTGTCATAAAACATGGATAAACCCACTTCTAAGTTATATATTTCAAAAATTCTAATTGAGCCTCTGTACGGAGGTCTGAGCTATATACAGGCAAAATATTATTATGATAGAAACATTTTTCACAAAAGGACAACATTTTGAAAAAAAATTATTCTAAGTTAATTTTTTGCCACATTATTGTATTTAAATCATTTCTTTTCTCAAAATGTCCTTGAAATATTTGTATACATGTATTCTAATCTAAATGACACTAAATATTATGAAAATTATCCATTTATGTGCTTTTGCAAGATCATGGTTCCGAACGTAGTCGGATATATTAATGTATTTAATATGTCAGATTGTTTATATAACAAGTGTAGTTCAAAGTCCAATCTCCTTCTCCAGATACCGATTTCATTTATACCACCAAATATACTTTGTAGAATCTTCCTTTCAAAAAGTACGATTGCGTTTTCCTCCAGCTTTGTCAGTCCCAGGTTTAACTATTCTATCGAAAAATATATCAGGACCTAAATTTAATGCATATGATTTTTCTGGAATGCAAACATAGTTTATTTTTAAAAATCAAAAAGAATTTAGAAAACTCTCTCTCTCTCTCCTCTACACTGTTCCTTTTAATCATATAAATATTCCTTCGTTATCATTTCATGAACGCGATTTAAGATAAATTGTGTTTCATGTATAAAAACTTATTCCAAACATTTTAACAAAATTGAATAATGTATTTATATTCACTCATATAGGAATATACTACTGAATGTTTATTGCATATTTAATGCGAATAATTACTTCATTTTCATTATATTCAAAATAATTTAATTATTTTTTTCTGCATTTGTTTCATTGAAAGCTCTGTTCTTTCCCACTGCAAGAAATAGACTTATTGCATAATATTTTATAATTCGATACAAGTGAGTGAGTAGTGAATATTAAGGTCGCACTGTTCAGCTACACGAGAGCTTTTGGCGACGAACCACGTAATTTTGAACCAGTGACGTGGGCGACACCTGAGCTGGCACCCCCTTTTCCTAACTACCACACAACACCAAATAATTCGATACAAGACAAGTGCAAAGGAGGAAAAATTTAAATGTAAAAAATAACAACAACGTGCGCATTTCAACAACCTTCTCTGCAATTATGAAACCCAGTATGGCTGGGTGGTAATATATACCGCGTCCACGCCTCATGTATGGGTTTCAAACCCCGAGCTGGGCGAGGACAACTCAGCCTTTCACCCCTTCAGTGGGCCGATAAATGTGTACCAAGCTTTCGTGGGAACTAAACACTGGGGGTTTCGTGTCAGACTTGATTGGAACATCTGCCAATGCACCTCAGCGCCCAAGGTCATGAAAACTGAGTTGGGCACAGTAGGCCTTGACCTTCATGGACTGTTGCGCCATTGAGTTTAATTTTATTCAGTGATTATGAGCTGCGTTAGCCAAGTGGAGTCATGGTCGCACACTCGTGAATGCCATTGTTTCAGTCGTGTCGTGAGTCAGAGTCTTGGTGACACTGATGAGAAGTAGGATTCATGGATGTTAAACTTGTAGATGTTCAAAGTCTTTTTGTATACATGGTACGCAAGATTGGAGAAAGAGGTACCTACTCATGTATCGTCCTCTTCACTTGACCTTGGCTCAGAATTACGTGGTCAGTCACTAATAGCCCTCGTGTAGCTTTGAAGTATACTAAAATATACACAATTCATCTATAGACATGGCAACTATTAAAAGCATCTTTGTGGATAAACAGGAGTAGAAAGTCAATGCTTCTTGAGGAAGTGTTGCTTGTACAAGCAGTACAGGTAGTTAATCCACAGAAAAATAAGCTGAATCAATGAAAATATTATATTTAATATAATAATATAAAAAAAATTAAATGAATTCTTGCTTAGGTCATCAAATAAAAATTTTATTTTAGTTGCTATTTTTTAAATAATTACAATTAATATAAATATTTGTGTACATATGACAGACAGAATCATAATATTAAGTGACAAAATAGAAAGCGATTTTCCTTGCAGTTTTCCGTTTTCCTTTCTATATAGGGTGTTAGATTGTTTTGTTTTGTTTTTTTTGTTACTAGTTATTCATTAATTAAACTTAATTTGTCTAATAAAATAGTATAGTAGAAATGAAATCACATTCTCGGAAATTGGCCATCTCAGGAAGAATTCGAACCCACGACCTTTGGATTAGAAATCCATTGCGCTACAGGTACACAACGAATGCTTTTCCATTTTATATACTCTGTTAGACTATTATTTTTATTGGTTACTATTTAATCATTTTTTAATTTAATTAATGAATTAATGTTTGAAAAAACTCCATTAACATCCAATGTGTCATCCATTACAAGCTCAAAAAAATATATTTGAACTTGAATGGATGAATAGAAAGTATTTTATTAACGATTGAAAATTTAAACAACATATATATATATATATATATATATATATATATATATATAGGGAGAGAATAAACTAATAGTAGAGGAAATGAAAAAAGAACAATACCAAAGTAATTTAAAAGTGTTAAATAAAAGACTGAATTTTAATATTAAGACATTTAAAAACAATGGAAAAAATAAGAATAATTTCGGTTTCAAAAAGCAAACTAAAGAAAAATTTTTAAAAAAAATTTTTTGAAAGTTATTTTGAAGGCATAGTTTGATTAAACAAAAAATTCCCCGAAATGTAATCATTCAAGCGAAACATATTGCATTTATTTTACCGGGTTTGATTACTTAAAGCAACTAATGAGAGCAACTATTTTCCATGCAAAAGTACTTCTAAACTTTTAGTTTATATAATTATATTAGTCTAAAGAAATTTTTCTTTAATGATTTCATTTATAAGCAGCATATTTCTGCTAATCATATTACTGCTATTTTTATTTCAGATATTGCAGAATTGGAATTTACTGCACAAACTTATTATTTTAAATCTATAAACTTTAAAAATCATAAAAACCTTTATGTAACTACTTTTAAAAATCAGTTTTTAAAATTGATTATCATAGCTAATTCCGCTTCAAGTATTGTTAGCACATTTCGCACGACTTGTATACATTCTATGTTAATCATAATCACTAGGTTCTATTATGAAGAAAAATCCAAAAACTTTGTTGAACTTTCGTCATACGATTATCACAACCATTATGAAAGTTTTCCTCTTGACTTTGTAAATTTACCGTGTTAATATGCTCCTTTTATTGAAGTTTTCTATAATTCTGTTTATCTTTACACACAAATGAACGTAAATTGAATTTTCACTTGTTTTCCCAAACTCCCAATTAATTGGTTCAGTAGGCAGTAAATTCTTCAAAATAATAGAAGTATGTAAATGCATCTTTTATTTACCGTAATAAGGTAAATAAAAGATACATTTAGAGTTTTTAAGATAAAGGCATTTTCTTCAGAAGCTCAGTTTGATAAAATGAGTAATCATTCGCTGTAACAATTTTCTGTGTCATTGAGCAAGAATACAATGAGTTTCACTTGTTTTCTCTTAATGTTTTTGATTTAATAACATGTATTTCTTCCCGTAAGATAAAAAATTTTCATTTGCCTGAACTTATGATCTTCTCTTTTTGTTTTTAGACAAAATCATAAAACAAAACCGAAAATCATTTAAATAAGATGCATTTTTAAAACTATTAAGAAAATTTTACTCGTGATTCTTTAAGCTACTTCTTATCAACATGACTTTTTTCTTGGCAATTTATAGGAAGACATCTTTATTGATTTTCTTTTGCTAATGTTGTTATTTTTATTTATTCCTCTGTCTTTCTTTCTTTTCCAATAAAGATGTCTCAGTAATTTTCGCTTCTCATATGAGATGCACGATCTTTAAGTGTAAACGTTTGCACAACACTGGGTTGACCGACAAATTTTTATTTTCCTTTTATATTTTGTCTCGTTGTTTCCTCCTCTTTTTCGGACTCGTGGTAAGCGTGTTAGGAGTTCGAGCTCAGTGACACTGAAGACCCATTATGTAGAGAGGATGATGAACGTTTAATCTGTCGTGGCTAAAACGTCCTCCTGTTGGTGTGGTTTGGAAGTTAGGAGTGGGGGTGTTTGCTCAGGTATCATCCTCGGCCCTTGAGCATGGTTCAAAATTACGAGATCCTTCATCAAAGGCCTTCAAGTAGCTCAACACTGCGACGTTAAAATTCACTCACTCACTCTTCTTCTTGTTGCTATGGTAACCAACTGGTCACGTTCATGAGCTCGCGGTTGACGTAAATTCCAATTTTGATGCCACTCAAGGATTGTTGTGTTGAAGGGTTGTTGAAAGTAAACTCGATCGAGGCTCAAACTCCTCAAGATGACATTCTGTGGAAGTTTGGAGAGAGGATGACCAGCTCAGATGCCATATTCATTTGACCTTATTTAAAATTATGAGGTCCATAGTTTTTAGTCTTCTTATTGTCTTGAAATTTGACATTATTAAACAATCATTCAATACCCCCCCCCTCTTTTTTTTCTTCCACTCACTTCACTTAGAATATTTAGATGCCACTTAGATTCTATGTCCCGCCTAATTATGAACATTTTCTCAAATAATAACGAATGTTTGAGGCAACTCGACCAAATGTGTTCCTTGTGTCTCCAATAATAACCAACTAACAATTCGGTAAATTTTGAATGGTATTGTGAGCTGAGCTGTAAAAAAAGTTTTTTACTGAGCACATTTTTCAGAGTATCTTGTGCCGTGGTAGTTAAGTAGTTAAGGTAACGAAATCCTGGTGGCAATGTCGTGCCGCCTTGTAGAGGGGGTTGATGTGCATTAAATCTGCCGAGCTCAAAATTCTCGCATTGGCGTAGTGCAGTAATTTGGAGAGGGGGTGCCGTTCCGGTGTTGTCTTCGACCGAGGTTCAAATTTATTAGGCTCGTCACCTACAGCCTCCACTTTATTATACGACGTTTATTTAACTCTCACTCACCCAAGCTTCAGAATCTTTCTAAGAAAATATATGTTGAAATAATTTTTTTTAAAGGAAAAATAATAATGTTTTGCTTATATGGCATTATATACTTATTTATTTTACAGAGTACTCTCTTATTAAGGTTTTCTGTGACTCTCTCTCTCTCACACGCATACACATAACCTCACCTCTTAAACTTCCATCTCAGCAAGTTTAAAACGCTCGCGTCGTCTTTCGGATTCAAAAATCTAGAAAATATATATATATATATATATAGTAAGAATAATTAAATTGTATTTAAACCAAAATATCATATTTACCATTTAACTTTTATTTTCCATAACATCTTCGAGTCTTAAATTAAACACCTAATTATTTCTCAGAAAATATATTCTAAGCATAACAATTCCAATACCAGCTTATTGAATTTTATGCCATTCGCATGTATGATACCACATTTTACATTCGAATCAAAACCATGAACTAAAAAGTATTATTTAGCAATTCTGGAAACAAGAATAGAGCTCAGTTAATTTTTTAGGGTTACTTGGTGTTCATTTTCTCTTAGCGAAACGATGTGTCGATTGTTAGCAGAATAAACTTTGTTTTTGCAAAAAGTTCTAGATGCTGATTTGAAACATTACAGTTTCAAGCACACATCACACAGTTAACCCCATATATTAACATCACAATTAATATATGGGGACATTCGGTTAGAAACTGTTTACGAGTCTTTTGCTATATTTTTAGAATTGCAAACAGTTGGATTAGCATATTAGCGACCTATATCACTTATGAATCCTACTCGGGGAAAACAAAAGGAGTATGTGCGCGTATTTTAGCTATAAACTTCTCCATTATTTTCTTAACACTAGAGTGTACATTCCACGGTTATAAGTTTGATGCTGATAAAAATATTTATATGGACACTTTCTTAATTTCACAATGTTTTTTATAGAACGCAGCACACATACCTCAAAAAAATAACTTCATTCCTTTTATCAAAATAACATTAATTAATAAAGAATAATGTTTGTAATAGAATTAAAATGAAACAAAGAAAAGTATTGTTTCTTTATCTTAAACTTTTAGTTATTTTCTTATATGTCTGTCTGCTTTTTCCCTTCAATTAAATCAAGTAATTTTTTTTGTCTGAAACAGAGCCGATTCAATTATTTCGAAAGACAAGAGAAATCGTATACAACAAAGAAAATTAATTATTGCATTCTATGGAATCCAATATATTATTCCTTTTTTCTACTTTTTTTTGTTTAAATGTAACTAAAGTATATTTTTGACTTGACTTATATGTATCCTTTGAACTCCGTATAAGAGGATTTATGGTATCCGACTACGTTCGGAACCGAGATTTTGCAAAAGCGTATAAATGAATAATATTTATGATATTTAGTATCACTTATAGATTAGAAAATGTATATAAAATTGTTTTAAGAATAGTATTACAATAAAAAATTATTTAAGTACAATATTTTGACTAAAAATAAACATAGAATGACCCATTTTCAAAATATTCTTTTGTGAAAAATGCTTCTATTATAATAATATTTTGCCTGTAAGTAGCTCAAACCTCTGTACAGCGGCTCAACTAGAATTTTTGAAATATATAACTTAGAAGTGGGTTTATCCATGTTTTACGACAACAGAGGGGAGACATTTTAAGAAAAAAACGCCGATAATTATTTTAATGGGTGGTAACTCTGAAAATAATGTGAATGTTTCAAAAATCATAGTTGAGCCTCTGTACAGAGGTCTGAGCTATATACAGACAAAATATTATTATAATAGAAGAATTTTTCACAAAAGGAAAACATTTTGAAAAAAGGTTATTTATTCTAAGTTAATTTTTTGCCGAAATATTGTATTTAAATATTTTTTTTGTCAAAATGCTCTTACAACAATTTTATACATGTATTCTAATCTAAGTGACACTAAATATCATGAAAATTATCCATTTATGCTTTTTTTTAAAAAAATCATCACGGTTCCGAACGTTGTCGGATACCTTAAAGCGATCAATTGAGATGAAATTTTATATGCATGATTAATTTGGATGACAATACAGTAATTTAATTATAACTAATAAAAATTAGTTGATTAAAACTAATTTCTCAAAGAGTTGCAAATACAACCACGTTGGCATCATTTTTGGCGACTTGTGTCAAAACGTGAAAATGTCTTTTTCTCACATTTTAAAGCGCTCGTTTGAGCTGCAATGTTCTACACACTATTGTTTTGGGCAAAAATACGATAATTTAATTATAATTAATTGAAATTAATTGACAGAAACTAATCATTTAATGAATTACAGATGCAGCCAAGTTGGTTTCATTTTTGGGTCAAAACTTTATAAGATTTTTTTTTCTCACGTTTTAAAGCATTGAGTTGAACAGAAATTTTATAGACACGATTGTTTTGGATGACAATATCATACTTTAATGATAATTAATAAAAATTAATAACCATTTAATGTTGGGATTCTGTCATATGTATATACATATGACAGAATCACAACTATTATATTAAAACTATTTAATATAAAGTAGCTATAAAATAAAAATTTTCTTTGTTGATCTGAGTAGGAATTGACTTAAAATAAAAATTATATTACTTGTTTTCCGTATAATACAGAACAGATTCAATTATTTCGAAGACAAGAAAAATCGTATACAACAAAGAAATTTAATTATTGGATTCTATGGAATCCAATGTATTATTCCTTTTTCTACTTTTTTGTTTAAATGTTGCTAAATTTTACCTTTTTCTTGACTTATATGTATCCTTTGAACTCCGTATAAGAGGATTTAATCGTCACGGGCAAAAGGACATGTAATACAACGACTTGTATCAGATGACCACGAGCTTACGGCCACTGCTCAATATTTTCAATATTTGAAAGTTGTCAAATATTGTCATTGTTCAAAATACACTGGCTTAAGGTGACATTGCGTTTAAAGATTACTCAAAACTAGTTTAGAGAACTCTTCAATCCCACTGTCAACCAAAATCGGTTTTAAAAAAATCGTTCTAGTATTCGACAATAATCCATTAATGCTGAGATGATGTGAAGCGACGTTTTATCTAACATTTCTGTAGACATCGTGTAGATATCATTTGGAGTGATAAATTGAATTCACACAAAAATGTATTCAACTTGAAACTTTCAATTGTTGAGGTCTTTTCAAAAAATTATTTCCCCACTGATGTCTACAATGTTATTGAATTTTAAAACATATTGTATTAAATTCATTGCAATTCAAGTCATGTTTCAATTTTTTTTTCAAAAACCACTGAAGTAGTAGTTCAAAACTTAAGCGAAGTACAAAGAGAACGAGACATGCCTCTTTTTCAATTCTTACACTATTTGCTCACTCCCCCTATATATTTACTTATATATTTATCTTGTTCAAATTTTCAATCGTTAATACAATAATTCCTATTTATCCAATCAAATTCAAATGAATTTTTTTAAACTTGTAGTGGATGGCACTTGATGCTAGTACAGTTTTTTCAAATATTATTTAATTAATTTAATTTAATTTAATTAACTTTCGGTTTTTGACGCCAACTCTTAGATTCGTCTCTATTATTGTAACAATGTAACTGTTGAAACAAAGACAAAAATTGGCGTCGAAAACCTGTTTTTCAGCCAAACCGGGTGTGCATTGTAACAACAAAGCAGACAAATCATGCTCTTTCTCAATTCCTACTATTAGTTCACTCTCTCCCTATATATCTTATTCAAATTTTCAGTCGCTGGTAAAGTACGTTCTATTAATCCATTCAAAGTAGGAATTGACTTTAAAAAAAAATTTGTAATACTTGTTAAAAAAATAAATTTACATTTGTGCATAAAGGATACCATGAATTAACAGTTTGAATAGAAGAATTCATAGGCCTCAAACTGTAGCAAAACTATTTTTACAGTACTGTTGTTAATTTTCTTATTCATCTTCAAATAAATTATCTTATTTACAAAAGTAAATTAAATATAACCAACATTTAATATATCTGTCGACTATATCTCCTTCACAAGTTAGTCGTTCCCGCATAACCGTAGCATTGTAACAGATACTTCCTTTAACATCTGGAGCTCTTGTAGTTTGGTAATGAAGGTAACGAGCTTCCTGATTGGCTTTGTCCAAGTTTCAGAACATCGCCAAGGCGGTTCGTGGTGGGCTTATGTTTTGATTTCCCCAATGACTCGTTGTGTGGAAAATGGTGGCTGCTAAACTGGGAATTTAACAGGACCTCAAAGTCTTCATGTGCTGGAATGTTGTAAAGTGAATAACTAGCTCAAATATCGCGTTCCTGAATTGATCATGGTTCAGAACTGAAAGGTCTGTTCCAAGTAACTCGAATAGATCTTGAGAATAAATTACGCAAAAAGACAGTAAGTGATCATCCAAAGATGTTGAAAATATTCGCACAAGTAATACAGAATTTAAATGATTTTGTAAGGAGTTGATTTTTAAATCGAAATGCTAAAATATTTTTTATATAATTAATAAAATAGAACCGTAATTTATACATATTGCATTAAAAATCATAGGAAACTAGCATAATAACTTCATTGAAGCATGATAGCATTGAAGCATAACTTCATCAAAAAAATACACTGCTCAAAAAAATTAGGGGAGCAAGCAATAAAGTGAACACCCCGTTGTGCGATATCCATGCATGGGCATAAAATTGAGAATATAGGAGTAACGAAACGCAATATAGAAAAAAGAAGCAAAAAAAAAATAATTGTATTGGGACCTTAATTCTTTGGAATAGTATAAAGAACATGAAATGATACTTCCGGTTAAAAATTTCGATAAATGTAAATGACAAAAAAGTTATTGCTTGTGGAATTGATTCAAAATATTTTAATATGGTCGAAATCCTAAGATTGTTGCATGCATGTTTTGCATGAAGGCGATGAGGTTATCGATGAAACTTTGGCGAATACTGTTCCACTCTTGACGAAGTGTGAACTCCAAGATTTGGGCAGTAACGGGAGACCTGGTCTTGCAGTAACACGTCGTTCGAATGTGTCTCAAACATGTTTTATCAGATTAAGATCAGGAAATCCTTTTGGCCACTCCATACATTCCATTGTTTCAAGTTTTGTAAGGGGCTCCACAATAAGAGCAGTTTAATGTCTGGCATTATCTTTCATTAAAAGAAAGAAATCACCAATAGTTTCAGCGTAAGGTATGGCGTGGGTCTCTGGATCTCATCGGCATACCTTTGGGACGTCAAATTGTCCTTCCGAATTATATATATGCAGGTCAGCTCGGCCGCCTATGAAGATAGATTCCAATCCATAACATCGAACCATCACCTGTGTAATGTGATCTTTCCTGAGCGAATATAGAATTATTTCGAATGAACCTTTCTCGCCATACCAAAACACATCTGGTATCACACTCTAAACAGAATCGGGACTCGTAAATTAACTGTATTTAACTCCAATCACTTTTCATCCTATTTTGATGTTCAGCAGAACGGAATATACACCATTGATCTATATGCATACAGGCAACGATCATGAAGCCTATTTTGAACTGTATGGCTTGAGATCTTTCGCCCTGTTGCCAAAAGAAACTGCCTTCGAATCCATGTCACTTTGGCCGTTCTGTGACGATGATCTGCTAAAAGGACGTCATTATTTACTGTGGATGCACGTGGCCTAGTTCTAGCCAACGTTAAACATGCCCTGTTTTTTGGAATCTATTCCAGTCTTCAATGACACTTCTTGCCACTCCAACAGCGTCCGTTACAGTTATTTAGGTTTGCCGGATTCCAGTCTCCTGATAATACACCAAGTCATGAATTACGGTGGATCCCGTTGATGTGACATTTTCCAGTCATCGTTTCTCAAAACGACATCCAAAAGGTTGAGTTTCATCACTGAGACAACGAAAAACAATAGCTTCTATGAAATCGTGAATTCTCCCCTTGTGATGTTCTTAAACGTGTCAGAATTTTTTTTTTCTTTTTTCTATCGTTTCTTTTGGTTCTTCTCATTGTGCCTTTTTTGCTAAATTCCGCTTTTATCATTCTCATACTTTTCTTTACATCAAAAGGATTATTGATTTTTAGAAAGTTTGCTATTTGTTTCATTTTGCAACTAATTCAAGTTAAATTTGAAAGTGATACTTTGGCGCCATATCTGCGCAATTTTAGTCGTCACCAAGATATATATCAAAACAGGATTTTAATGGCATGCCGACATGTATCAGCATTGCTTTGCAAATTGTGTAAAGTGGCCTTCAAAAATAAAATGATTCCAAACCTTTAGCTTATCCTTTCGTTAATTTTTAAGCAGAACGTGCCTAACATTTAATGAATAGGGGTAGCATAGAAAATATATATATATGCTACCTCTATTATGTCTATCTATATCTTTTTTGGTGAAGCAAAAAATAACAGTTTTACATTTTCCTACAATTTCTTACAATACAAGTGTAATCATTTCTTTGTGTGAATATCATATAAAAAGCAATAAAAAATCACTAAGATGAAAATCGGGGTTCTTTTTATTGAGCATCCTATCTTTGTTTTCCTTTTGTGTGTGCGTGCGTGTGTTCAAGTACCCCTACTTGAGTCAGTAAGGAAGTTTAGAGAATGGAGTGCCATCTCAGGAGTCGTCCTGGCTAAGAAGATTCAAAGTTCCAATAACCGAGAACGAAGATGGACCAATCAGAAATCCGTCGTCAATACTCTTCAAGTAGCTTCGAAGTGCAATATTAGTAAATGACAATCAATCAGTGATGAATAGTATTAACACGCGCGCGTGAATACAAATTAAATAGGTGTGTAAATAAGTATAATATTAAGTTGGGTAAAAAAAATCCATTATTTTTTCGGTAGATGGCTGTAGTGTTGATATCTTGAGAAGTATTAACCAAATAATTTCAAATTTATGCTCGTTGTCAAGGTGACATCTCACACTGAAAAAGTTCTTTTGCTGTTTTTTTTTTTTTTTTTTTTTGTTTGGTCCATTCAGTTGTGAGTTACAGGGTGTTAAAAAAATAGAAGTCAACAAAGAGAAAATTCAATACATTTTACAGTTTTTCTTTGATAATGGCGAAAATGTAGTCCACGTGGCTGAAATTGTGAATGGTGTTTATGGCGCCGATACTGTAACAGCTAATTACGTACAATTTTGGTTTCGTCGATTTCGTTCCGGCATTTTTGATGTTACAGATGCTCTTCGCACAGGCAAGCCCGTCTTCTAAAATATCGATAAAAGCACAGAAATAATCGAAGTTGACCGGCATTTGAGTAGTCGTAACATCGCCAAGGAGCTAAAGATTGACCCTAAAACAGTTTTAAACTATTTGTTTAAAATTGGATTCAAAAAGAAGCTCGATGTTTGGGTGCCACACCAATTAACATCAAAAAACATGATGGATCGAATTTCCATCTTCGAAGACTTGGCCAAATGGAATGAAGTCGACCCATTTCTTAAATGGATGGTGACTGGGGATGAGAAATGGGTCATATACGACAATATTGTGCGAAAACGATCGTGGTCAAAGAGCGGTGAAGCAGCTCAAACGGTGATCAAACCAGGACTAACGGCCAGGAAGATTCTACTGTGTACTTCATGGGACTGGAGGAAAGGAAACCTTTATTATGAGTTGCTTCCGTATGGTCAAACACTAAATTCAGATATCTACTGTCAACAACTCGACTGTTTGAAGCTAGCGATTGACCAGAAACGACCAAAATTGGCCAACAGAAGAAGTGTTGTGTTCCATCAGGACAACGCCAAGCCACACACGTCTTTGGCGACTCGCCAGAAACACTGGGAGCTTGGTTGAGAAGTTTTAATGCATCCACCATATAGTCCAGACCTGGCACCAAGCAATTGCTACCTTTTTCTCGTATTGCAAAACTTCCTTAGTGACAAGAAATTGGGATCAAGAGAAGATTGTGAAAATCGATTACTAGAGTTTTTCGCCATTATGAAGTTACCTTTAAAATGGCAACAAATTATACAACCAAACGATACGTATTTGACTAAAATTGGACAATCCGAAACAGGTTAAATAAAGTCTTGAATTTCATGCAAAAATAATGGATTTCTTTTTCCCCAACCTAATAAATGAGAAAATTAGTGGTAGCATGAGAGTTATTAATTTAAATATTTGGTTTATTTACGTCACAGCTAGTAATTACAGTATATACATTTGCGTTGAAATTCAAAACATTAGTTATTTCATTAAGGTTCAGAATGTGACATTTGTGAGGGAGGAGGTCACAACCGTTCTCTTAAGTGTTTTCCTGTGGACTTTCTTTCAGCTAACTTGGGGGTAAGGGGGTCTCTTACTTACACCTCGAATTACATCCGGCTCGTGGGCGGAATGGGGTTTTCTCACTGTCAAATGTTGCCGGGGTAAGGACAGAAGACAGGATCCCGCAATATTTAGGGGTACCCGAGTGCATAGGAGTGCTGTTATCCTATCCACAAAAAGAAGCCGATTTTTCAACTGTGTGACGTGAAAACTTCACATAGATAAGTAATCAATCAATTCGTGTAGAAGATGCTGAAATCTTATTTTAATCCTTAGAACTGATGTCGAGTTCAAGTATGGGTTTTATTTTTGTTATAGTTTTAATCACACCTTATTTCTTTAAAAAAAATTAATATATTCTTTTTATTTCAAGAAAACCCTTACTTTTATTATTTCCGGTTCAGTTTAGAGTTTTAAATACTTTTTTAAAAAATTTCTTGTGGGTCTGCATTTGAATTTGGATGTTTTATTAGAAATTAACCAAAATAAATTAGTATAAACTTGACAATAGCTTTGATTTTTCTTCATTTAATTTTATAGTTAGAACATTATATAATTAAAGGAATAGTTAGTTTATTAAATCAAAATTCAACTTTTTTATTATTTTTAAGATGTGTCAATTTTTTAGATTAAGCGAGTACTTTTTTAGTTAATAGGGGAAAAAATTTCTATATTCTATTTGCATATAGTATGTATGAATGTAATTTGTTAACTAATTTTACTTGGACATTATAAAAGGATTAAATTTAGTTATAAGATTTATATACAAGACAGCTTAACAAGACTTTTAACGAGATTAACTTAATACTTTTCCCTGAAGTTTAATCCTATTCCATTAAATTTATTTAATGGAATATAGTGTAAAAAATATTTTTAAGAAACTGCCCTAGAAAATAAATACACTGTAACCATAAACTATACTCCCCTTTATGGGAAATAAGCTTTTCCTTTTTTTTTCTAAAATAATATATCAGCTTCAAAGACACGTTTGTAATTTTTTGTAACATTTTCTGGTTCTTTTTGTAAAAAGAAAAAAAAAGAAAAAGAAAAAATATTCAGTGCGAGAAAAAGAATTATATAATAGTAGGTTTGACTTCTTATCTTCGTTAAGAGTGCATATCCATTTTTCTTTCAAAAAAACAATCCCTCGCGTACTACATTTTTGCTAAGTACAGTATTGAATAGCAAATACTTTGGGGAACACATTTCTTCTTTGAAACAAAGAAATATTTTACTTGAAAAAATAAGTTTTATTAAAATAAATGCTGTGAGAGGCAGATGGAATTTTCATGTAATTTCAAATCCAGAATATAAACATATATAACATTCTGAAAAAATAAAAATAAATAAAATAAAACTTTATAAAATTATGCACCAATTCCAAACATCCTTATTAATATTTTGAGAACAATAAATTTATATTTTATTGAATGCGTTTAATTTATTTGCTCTTCAATGTATGGATGAAATTGTTGTATATACTTAAAAAGAAATTTTCACATTTAAAAAGAAAGAATACATTGATATGAGTCATTTTAGTTAGGTTTAGTTATTAGTTAATTAATTTATAAATAAAAGTATCCGTGAGTAAATACTTTTTTTATTTAAAAAAAATACACAAAATATATAATAAAACACTATTATACAACTTTAATTTTTCTTATAATGCTACATCAGTTTTCAAATATGATCTTAATATGGTTAAACATAGCCAATCGTCTTTTAAATGTAGAAAAGGGTCACATAGAAAAAGCAGATTCTTTTTGGAACAAATCTAGAATTTTAGTAATTACAATAGAGATATTATTCTAGAATAAAGCAAATTAATGCACATGTATAAATACAAGAACAAAGATATTTTAAAAATCACACGAATAGTGAGAAACACAACAATTCCAATCAGTAATTAAGTAGATGTTTCAAAAAGTAAGGTATCAGGAGCTCTGACGTGTTTGAGAATTACTCGTATGAATGAATAGAAGTCCCTCAGAAAATAACGAACACGATCACAGCATTCACACAGTACCGGTAGATGGTGCTGTGTGTGGGGTTCTTTAATAATATTACTAAATATCTGTTAGAAGATGACTACGTTGACGTAAACATGCTCCGCGATTGAAATAAGAAGTATGTGGTATGGTTTTTGCATTTAAGGAAAAATTTTCCGGTTGAAATTAATCGACAACTGGTTGAAGTATTCAGTAGAAGTGTAATGTCACGAAGAGAGGGGCGAGTTTTGTGTACGAAATTTGACAAAGGCAGAACAATTGTGCGAGAGGAAGAAATAGTTTTTTTGAGTGAAGGTATTGGCCAGCCCTCTTTACATTTCTAATCTCGCAATAAGTGATTTCCATCTCTTCTGACCTTTGAAAAAAACTTGAGAGGTCACCATTTCAGAACTGATGCTGAGGGTCAGCAAGATGTTGAAGTTTTGACGCTGATTACTACAACGCTGGCTTCGATAGTTTTGTATCCCAATGGCACAAATACCTCGATAAGTATTATGACTAAGTAGCGAAATACACGGAGTGTTCAAAAGAAAGTTATTCGAGGCGTGTATCCATTAAATGTGTATAGAGACAGATACATAGATAAAAACTACAATATTTAATGTGTGAAATTCATACAAAGTTTGTTAAAAGAAATTTCTAATGGCGTTTAGGCAGGCTTCCCATTGCTTAAGAAGGTTACGAATTCCTTCAGCGAAGAACGATGTCGGTTGATCATAGAACCAGTTCAGAACAGAACCGATGGAAACTTTGAACTCATTTGCGACATCACGAATGTTTTGATGTCGATTTCCCTTCATGGCAGTTCCAATGTACGTAATCAGATTTTCTGTCTCAAATTAGTGAGCCTGATCTGGCCACGCCAAATTCCTTGTCTACTATAGATCATCGCTAAATATTCACCAACCTCGTCACCGTGGGCTTCGACACACATGTGTAACCGTACACAGTCAGCATTCTACTTACTTACTTACTTACTCCGGAGAATCGAGCTCACCCAAAGGGTTTAGAGATGCATCAGACCCCCCAAGAAGTTATTTTATTTCCAAACTAAACGAAAAGCATATACAAAAAGGTCCCGGATGAGAGGCTTTCCACCAAAATTCTTGAGAACCAGGAGAAGAATACAGCAAAAGCACTTTATAATTGCAATGCAAATCCAAAAGACAGGTGATACCTTCTAATAAGAACGAAAGACCCTGAAAAAGACACAGGATATACGAGGAGAAACAACTCCCAAAAGGAATTGCGAAAATAGGGAGGGGAAGAGTATTAATAAGGAGACAGAATGTCCAAACATTTTTTTTTTCTATTGGATTGTTGGGAAGACTTGCGTGGCAACAGATACGAGACCCTCACACCGGGAGGGTGGGGAGACTAGTTAAGAAATCGGACAAAATTGAAAGAACCAGTATTTTACGATGAATATCCCTCAGCTTGCGCCCTTCCAGTGTTAAAAATTTTATTACAGTTAACTCATGAGTTTTAGACGCAGTTGCATCCACAACAGCCATTTTTAAATTAATTCCACGTCCTTACGAATGCCGTTATCACAAATCTTCATGTGCGTTTATTTCACGAAAATGCATTAAAAATTGTTCGCATGCGACGCATCGAATCACTTTCAGTTAAACATATCTCTTAATATTATTTATCTATGCCTTCCTACATTCTGTATATATTTTTATTTTCTGAATAAACATTTATTCTGAATGAGCTTGTTACCTTACTTTATAAAACCCCTACGTACAATTTTGCATGCCGCAAAAAAAAAAAAAAAAAAAAAAAAAACATCGAACCGTTTTAGTCATACGTTTGACTCCAATGTTGCATGCTTCCCACCATCAACCTTGTATGAAAATGAAGCCATGTTTGATGCATTTATTAATCATCCTAGACCTCCTAGTTTTTCCCTCATGGGAATTTTTATTTTTTCCCCCGAATTTTTGTCGCAAAATTTATTGCTTTTTAGTATAACTTAAACATTTTTCTTTCTCCTCCCATACCTCGTAATTTTGAGCCACGATTAGATGACGAAGACTTCAAAAATGCAACTCTATTCAAACTCTCTCACTCCATCATGGTTGCCATTTGAAACTCGATTTAATTTTATAGATTTTACTTTAATGACAGGTCTTTAGTGGAATCAAATTAAAGTCTATAAAAACATTATTGGCCTTATCCACTACGAAATATAATATATGTTACAAGAACCAAGCTTCAAATATTAGCAAATAAATTGATCACAATATTGAGACAATTAGAACAATTTTGTGATCAATTAAAAGAAGCGAAGAAGAGTGAAAACCCCTTATTATCTAATAAGTACCATTGTCAAAAACAATTAGTCTAAATAGCCTAAATGGTTAAATATTTAAAAATACATAACCGAATACTATGAATTTTTGCTTCATGCCTCGAGCCACAAAACTCACTATAAATTTTCATTTGTACAAAGTATTTTCATTTTGGTTTGCGCAAATGTTTAAAAGAAAATGTAGAATTTATTCAAAATATTGATTGCTAAGCCATCATATTAATACTTAGCGATATGGCTTTTGAAAAAAAAATTCCCCTTTATGTGAATCAGCATACTTTAGTTCAAAATTCCATGATTCTAAAAGATTTTGATTTTTTTTTAAAACTAGAATAGCAAATTGCATGTATTAAATATTAATCAATATCCTAAAGAAAGATATCTAACTGATAATGTAGGAAAAGACAAAAAGACAAAAATGTTTTAGGAAAAAATGGGCTTTGGAGATATAAAAGACGGTACATAGCTCTATTTATAACATTAAAGGGATAAATGAAGAACTTCAGAAAACTTTGATGTTTTTAATTCATATAGGTTTTCTTTCCATAGCATTAGCAATTCTAAGATGAAAAATGTTATAAGTAGGTTGAATACTGAAATAATCAATGGTTTCATGCTGTTTTACTAAAATCCAATACTAATAATAGTTCGGTAACAAATATAGATCCAAAAAGAACTATTTGAAATGCAGATCGTGTACTCCAACTTAGTCTATAAGATATGCTGACTTCTAGGAAATTTGAAGTTGGTTTTGCTTGTGATATCTTATTGCTAAGATATCTCTCAAAACTATGTTATTTATTTAAAATAAATTTCATTTCATTCTATTCTTATGTGACTAAGTGTATTTCAAAAACGAATATATTTCTTTTGTGGGGGCTCTAAAATCACTTTTATGATTTATTGCATATTGAAAAACTGCTTTTGTCAAAGCAAACACATCGTAAGTTGATAATTAATCAAGATATTGATCAAAACCGAATGTTTAAGGAGCAAATAGCTCAGAATAAAAAATACTAATCTATTCATATCTAAATCAAATGATAAACAAAATTTGTAGAGTGATCTTAGATTCAAATAGTCAAAAGATTTAGAAGAGTTTGACAATTCAACTTGTGTATTTAATATTGGTATTTTATAATGAAAACCATTTGAATCATTGCGATCAATATTGTATAGAGTATTGCACCCTCATTTTTATTTTAATATTTTTTTTTACAGATTTTTCTTATTTAATACTTGAATAAGTTTCCGTACTAGTTTTTTTCAACTTCAAAAGTCTCATGAAACCATATAAATGTTTAGCTGTTACATACGATAATATCATTATAATCGTGGAGCATAAAAATTGATGATAAAATGTGGCGTAGAGGGGCTTTTATTGGCTCGTAAAAATTAATGTATATAAAAACATTTCAAAACATTCATTTCTTTTGTTTCTCAGTCCTAATTTTATAGTTTTGTAATATATATATACCCTTATATATTCTTCATATTTCCATACAAGTATAATACTTGGATTTTATTACAATCTGTTATTTTTTTCTACATATCTATACAAGGTATAACATTTCATTTTATCATATAAGGCTTTACTGCAGACAAAAATGGATTTAATGTGCCAAAGGGGCGTTGATTTTGAAATATTTTTTTATCTCACACATTTAAAAAGTGTTTGGCAAGAATTTAGGATACTTTCTTTTTAACACACTAGATGTCTGCATTGATGCTAACTGAATTGATAGATATTAAACATTTAAAAGAGCATTAAGCTAAATCCTGTTTTAAATATTTTAATATACTTTTTTATGTTTGTGTCTGTAATGTACAAAACCACAGTGGTGCAACAGACCATGAGTTCCAAGATATTTCAATCAAGTGGTCAGTCTGACGCGAAATCCCCAGTGTTTTAGTTCCCAAGCATGCTTGGTACGCCCTTATCGACCCACTGAAAAGGGTTGAAAGGCTGAACTCTTGTTCATACCGGGATTTGAACCCCGGACCTGCGGCGTAGAAATGCGATACACTATCATTCAGCCACCGTGCTTTTGTATGTAAGTGAGTGAGTGAGTTTGGTGTTTTATGGCGCAAGAGTCAGTTTTGGCTATACTGCGCCAAACATTCATAGGTCTGTGGCCTGGACGGGAAAAGGAGAAATTGGATGACAAGATGGAGGGTCGAAAATAGAGAAGGATCACTGGGGTACCCCGGGGTCGTGACACCCGTGTTTACCAAAGATAGTAAACCCCTTGGGAAAAGGAAAAGATCACTAGGGTACCTCGGGATTGTGACACCCGTACCTACCTAAAGAAAGTGAGCCCCCTGAGGGGGCTTCTGTATGTAAATACACAAGATATCAAAATAGGTTGAACCCAAAGAGTCTGGCCTTGATTATAAATATTTATTGCACTCACACTATTATAATTAGATATCTGTTTGTTGGGATAGATTGTTAGGTGCTGTTATTTAATTCTTGTAAAATCATTTGCCTCAGTAAATTTCAACGTATGTCCTGCCCCCCCCCCCCCCCCCCCCCCCGGAAGCTCGGAGAATGTCTAAGCGGTATTCTAGTTTTTGTCATGTATTCTTTATATATATATATAATGTGTCTTAAGTTACGCTGTCTTTTTTTTAAGAGCTCTCAGGACTCTTAAATTGTAAATTTTTCAATTTTTTCAAAAAACGTATATGTTAAAGTCTCAATATTTCTGAGCATTTTGGTACCAAAATTGTGTTGTTACTGTAAAACCTTCCGAAGTTATTGAGAAATAAGTAGTGAAACTTAAACGAAAACCCTATCTCTTTCTTATCTTTAACTTCATTTTTCGCAAAAAAAAATTTAGCTTGCGCGCAGGCTTTTTCAGAAACTATTTATGATACCAAATTGAAATTTTGTACACGTGTTGAAAATAAAGCTCATAACTCATCAATTTTCAAAAAAAAAATAATTAATAGAACTTTTTTATTTATTTATTTTTTTATTGAAAACAATTATAAAATCCCCGTGCACCACAAAGTATCACACGGGGCTTACAGAGGTAAGTAATAAACACACATTCAGGTGAAACAAAAAAGGAAAAAAAAATATTGAGGTTAAGAAGAAATAAAAATATTTACAACAAATTCACAGAAATATTTGAAGGCATTTCTATTAGAATGAAGTTGCTGAAAATTCGGAGGCCAATTTATATTAAGTCCCTTGAAAAAGCCAGATTTCAAATAAAAAATTTGTTCAAGTAGCTTTATTGTAGGATTGTAAGTAGCTTTATTGTAGTAGAATTTATTTGTTCAAGTAGCTTTTGAAATAACCATATGGTAATTTCAAAAGCTACTTGAACAAATTTAATTTAGTTCCGACATCTTCCTGTGATTGTAATATTGGAGGCGAGGAAAATGTAGAACATGTGCTCCTTCTGTGTTCCAAGAGAGTTTGCCAGAGAAAGAACTTTTTTATTTGAATTTGAATTTTTTTTTTCTTAAAATTTTAAAATTTTCGTTATAATTGCATTAAAAAAAATTTTTTTTCCAAAATTTCTTAAAATTGATATAACTTCAAAAGTGAACATTTTTATCCCAAGTAAAATTAATTTTCTAAATTTTGCTCAATTTTATACTTCAGATACCTGCTCGGTGTAAAATACTGATTTTCATATTTTTGAAAAATTTCCCAATGTTTATTTCTTTATAACGTTTTCTAATTTTTTCTCAAATCCTCTGAAAATTTTTGAAATTATGTAAATATATATGATTATCATGTCGTAAAAATTTCAAATTATTGTTTTGTTTTATTGCTAAGTTACATTGGTTTGAAGAAGGGTGTTTTTTTCGAGTGCACGGATATCTGTTAAGGGTCCTGAGAGCTCTTAAACATTTCCTACCATCGCTCTATTGATTTTTCATTAGGAAGGCTACTTTTATAACAATGTTGAAATTTACACTGAAAATTATTGGACGAATTCGTTTCGTGGAAACAAAGCTCAAATTGGGCTTTCTCTTAACTCGATGCCATTTCGGCCGAAAATGTTTTCCTTGCAAACGTTTCGCTGAGTAACTCTTGAAGGAGCACTCCAGTCATTTATTCCACAGAAAGAACTTCTAAAACTGATCTATATATATTCAGAGATACATAAATTAAATTGTTATATTAAGGTATCCGCGCGACTACGTTTGGAACCGTGAATTTGCAAAATCATATAAATGGATAGTATTTATGATATTTAGTGTCACTCAGATTAGAAAACGGATATAAAATTGTTTTAAGAATATTATTATAATAAAAAATTATTTAAGTACAATATTTTGACAAAAAAGTGAACATTGAATGAACAATTTTCAAAACACTCTCATTTTATGAAAAAGGCTTCTGTTATACTAATATTTTACCTGTACGTAGCCTAGACCTCTATACAGAGGCTGAACTAGAATTTTTGAAATATATAGCTTAGAAGTGGATTTATCCATATTTCATACTACAGCAGAGGGGAGAAATTTTAAGGAAACACCGATAATTACTTCAATGGGTGGTAACTCTGAAAAAAATGTGAATTTTTTTAAAAATCCTAGTTGAGCATCTGTACAGAGGTGTGAGCTATATACAGGCAAAATATTATTATAATAGAAGCATTTTTCACAAAAGGAGAACATTTTGAAGAAAGGCTATTCTAAGTTCATTTTTTGCCGAAATATTGTATTTAAATATTTTTTTTGTCAAAATGTCCTTAAAACAATTTTATACATGTATTCTAATCTAAGTGACACTAAATGTCATGAAAATTATCTATTTGTGCGTTTTTTTAAAATACGGTTTCGAACGTAGTCGGATACCTTAAGAATCACGGAGAAAGTTTTCTTAATAGTCTTAAAAATGCATGTTATTTAAATGATTTTCGATCTTGTTTTATGCTCTCTGGAGAAGTTTTTACAATATTATTATTATAAAAGTATTTTTATAAAAGGAAAACGTTTCGAAAAAAGGTTATTCTAATTTAATTTTTTGCCAAAATATTGTATTTAAATACTTTTTTATTGTAATACTATTCTTAAAACAATTTTATACATGTATTCTAATCTAAGTGACCCTAAATATCATGAAAATTATCCATTTTTGCTTTTTTTTTTAAATCACGGCTCCGAACGTAGTCGGATACCTTAAATGGTTATTTTGTGACGAATTTTTTTATAGTCCAGGCAAGAGTTTTGGCCCACTCTGTATTTATATTAAATTTCTATTCAAAAGCAGAATCCCACACTTCGATCCTCAAACTTAACTGTAGAAAGTTTATAACCCTGATTCCTCTCTAATGTTTTTCTTGGAGTTATTATTTTATTTGTTGCATATAAAGATCTGAATTTTAATTACATTTTGTTTTCTTTGCCAAGATGTTTGTTTTTAAACTCATACGCATGATTTAGAATTGTGTATTTCTGTATTTTTAAACTAAATTACATTGTAATTATTACATAGTAACATACAAAAACTTTGCAATATCGGTCTTAAAAGCATCGGTATTGATATTAAAATACACATTCTCTTCTTTATAAAATATGATTAAAATATTATCTAGTATTTTCTTAATAAATTTCATTACATTTAAGTTATTATTAAAAAACAAGCTTTTACAACCTTCATTTCTTGTGTTTGTCCTTGTAATCTATCTATCAACAAACTTACTATATTTATCAAACAGGTTTGAAAACATAATAAAAGTAAGAGATAGAGAAAAAGATAGGAACGATCATAAAAAAAACTTTTAGATCCTTCTCTTTATCATCACTGTGGACTTCATCTTAATTTATTCATTAGCAAATTTGCCATATTATCGAAATGTTTTGAAGAAAATAAAGAACGTGAGAAGCAGAAAGCAGTAGAACAGTGTTTCTCAAAGTGTGGGGTGGCCCCCTAGGGGGGCATGATAACCCTCCAAGGGGAGCGCAAGCATATTGAAAAGTCGAAAACAAAAGATTATTAAAAAAAATTATTAATTTACTGAAAGTAAAAAATAAAATACATTCTGACATAATAAAAAATAAAACACACATTTACACTGATATAATACACTTACATATATATCAGTACTGCGCAATGTATTTTATAATTAACTTAACTATACTATATAATTTAAGAACAAGTTTAATAATTACCAGTGACCCCATAGGCTTGTCATTTATAAAACTAAACACAAAATTAACGCTTATCTTGATAATTTATACGGTTTATAATTAATCCCTTAAAAAAATGACGATTAAAAATTATGCGATTCGGTCCCCAATTCCACTGTTTAACAAGTAGGCTAGTGTATGTGGTATGTCGAAGGGATGGGGCAGAAAAGGAATAAATAAGCAAAAATCCACTGAAATAAGTAAATCCTTCTAAACACTCTCAAGGTCATTTTATTGCATTCCAAAGCCTTCGGAATAATTTTATGAATAGAAGTACACAGAAGAGATCGTATTTTGGAAAGACGTACATATACGTCCGGGACAGTTAAAACACTGTCTAAACTAGACGTTTATATACGCCAGTGGCACTTAAAGTCGTACTGTAGGTTTAGCTTCAAAGTATAGTATTATTGAATTCAATACATTGTTATTGTATAGAGGGGGTGTGATGAAAATTATGATTTAATATTGGGTCGAAAAGATTGAAAGTTTCAGAAGCACTTCAGTAGAGAGAGAATTCTTGCTTGCTTTAAAATAACAGTATCGATTCAACTTATTCTTACATAAAGAGAATGAAAATTTTCATCTATATTACTGATTTCAGCAGCAAACAAACGCTAACATTTTTATGTCTCACATGTGATTTTAATAAAATCATTTTTAAAGTGTTTGCTATGAAAAATCATGAATCAAGAAGAATAAATAGAATTTAATTTAAAGTATCCTTATGCAATAAATTGAAATTAAGTGGTAAATCATAAATTTAAAGCAAATCTTCAATGGATACAAAAGATTCTACGCTCACACCAATCCTTTTCGTTTCTAAATTATTGTACAAAACATCATAAGTATTGTAATAGAAATACGAGAGTTGTATAAAGCAATAATTGTTTGATTTTTTGTAATGAAGTATATGTTTTACTATGTTTCATCAATTCTAAGATAGTTACAAATATTTATTTCATTAAGAAAACAGAAGCATACATTCAAGTGTTGCTCAGTTTATTTTAGGATTCTTTTAAATGCCGCAATGAATTTTTTTTCAACGAGTATTATTTTTATATCTTCTTTGCGAAAATACTAAATTATATAAATAATGAAATATATAAGAAACACGTTAGAACACACACACATACATAATTTTTTATTTCTTAATCTAATTTATTTGTTTTTATATATGAAAGAAAAAATTTTGAAAAAAATTCCGTCTGTCAGATATCAAAGGAAATTTTTACTACCCTCATAAAAATTCTTATCAAGAAAGAATCAAAATAACTTAACATAGCATCGTAACAAGGAATCATTGATATGTCTAATTTATTTGAGTTTCTATAAAAGCTTTATTATTAAAAACACTGCCTTTGATCTCATGTCTCGTTTGATGGCTATTTCATTTTTTCGTAAAATAAAATGTAAAAACAATGTATTTCTTACATAATTTCACCCACAAACGTTTTGAAATCACATAACGTTTAAAAACCACTAACATTTTACGTTAATTAACCTTTTAAACCTTACATCTTCATATTTTTCATATTTTCTTTATTTCTTTCGGTATTTCAAGTGATAAAAATCATTTCACTCTTTAAATTATCCGTGCTTAAATATATTTTAAGAGAGAATAACAAAGAAAGAAGCATTTATTTCATCACTGGGGGCATCCGCCTTATAATTTAATATGCAAGGATAGTTCCACAAATTTTCCTTAACTTAAATGACAGAATACTCTTCCCATGTATCCAAAACAAGGCAAATAAATAAATAAAGTTAAAACTTGTTGCCGTTTGGTTGACATTACTACTAAATAAAGCAATTACAAAGTCTTAGAAATCACCATTTTGGAAAGATGCCAAAGCTATTACCAACACAAAGCAATTCCGAATATCTTTAGAATCTGAAATATCCCAGTAATTGTGAAAACATTTTCCTAAGCAAATATTTCAAGAAATTTAAAACATTCCTTTTGGAGGATATTTTATACCAATATTATCATTAAATAAATAAATCTCACTCGCAGTATGTTAAATACGACTCTTTTCTTTTAAAAATTTACCTTGGTTAGAGTAAGCATATTTAAAGGAAGCAAACAGATTTGATCTTGGCAAATATATTATTAATAGTATTTTCTAATGTTGTCATAAGCATATATTTAATGTTCCTTTTTATTCAAATCATAGGAATACTTAAATGAAAGACTTCTTTTCTTTGTGTCGTGATACATCTTCCTAAAACTGTCAGAAAATAACGTCCAGATAATGATATGCAGCTGACATAATACACGGCAATATATTCCAATTGAAATTAATTCACAGATTTTTAATTTCTGAACTTGTTATATTTCCCGCTTTAATGAAACAGTTGAATTTTATTGAGATTTGATTCAAAAATGTAAAGACGTGTACTGGGTTATACAGATCTGCATTTTTTATTAATCAATTCAATAAATTTTCTTCAAAGCTTCAACGTTCAATTAAAATACAAGTTTCTGTATTAAATATTCTCAAAGCAAAGTGTTTAAAATAGTTTCTCTGAAAAATCAATTATAATTACCCTAAATGCAGAAAATATACTAAAGGCATTAAAATTATTCTCAACTGTAAAAAGTACTTTTAGAGCATGAGGTAATAAACGCTAATAGAAAATGAATTTTAAGTATAATAATGTTACATTAAAAGTAATATTTTAAAAGTTCTCTCTGCCTTCTCGATACTTTTTTTAAAAATAACTTAAATTTTTTTTATCGCTTGTTTGAAAACCTATTCCTAATTTCTCTTTAATTTTATTCCAAATATTTCTTAAATGAATTATTATTTGTGTTTGTAGTTTGGTTTTGTAAGGTAGCAAATAAAATGAAACTTCTACATGAAAATATTATTTTGATAGTAATGAGTAATATTCCTTCGTGAAATGTACCAAAAGTTTAAGAATGAAATGAATTTTTTTTATTTCCAGACTTACATTCAATATTATTACAGTTTGCATACCCTATAAAACAATTACTTAAAATGTACAATGTCTAGTAAGAGTTCCTGACATTTAAATAAACACCAAGTTTATTGCCAATATTTTAATTTAAAATAATAATAAATATTCATAAATATATATGATCTGGTGATGCACCTTCTAAAAAAATAATAGAACATATTTAAGTTTAAAAATTAAAAATTGAATTGAAAATTTTCTTTCTTTCTAATGGGGTTGCGTATTGGTAATTACCATTGCAGACCTAGTAAATCGTATCACTCTTTAGTTTACCACTCATAAGATGAATATCAATTGAGGCAATGTAATTTTGACGCCCTGTTCCCTCACTAGAGGGAGACACCTGAGCTTTGACTATGCGAAATTGTACTGGGAATTTAATTTTGTCCAGAACATCCAAACCAAACAGACACTTTATAGATCTTTAACATGCCGCATAAACATACGACATGGATGAAATTGATTTTTTGCATCATGAAAATCCACCGACATGGGATGGAGTCGAACCCGTAAACTTGAGCATACAAGACCAGCTCCAAACCAACTACGCCACCCACCCAACTTCATGCAAATATACTGTGTATGCATTCCTCTGAAAATGAGTCGATATTTGATAAATACTTCAAATACTTTAAAAAAGTAATGAGTTTCATTTTAAAAAGTCATCAACTTAAAACTCTGAAATTCTTGATACTTCTAATCTTACTAAAGTTTATAAAATTTTATATGGGGTTTCACACACAAGTTTTTCTCTTCCAAATTTGATTTTTTAACACAAAACATTCAATATCATGAAAGTCGTGTAGTTTCTTTTGGTTTTCTAAAACATTTTTTAGTGATGTTTTTTCCCTAAGAAAACATCGAAATATTTAGAAAATATTTAAATTAAGAATTTGAAATGAATCATTTTTCTTTTACTTGTATTAAAATAATATAAATAAAAGGAAATTAATTATGTTTATTTAAAGGAAACTAAGTTTTTCCAACTTGCAGCTATTGAACCAGTTTCAGGGAGGACCACTACTCTAACACGAGAAGAACTCCCTGAAGTTTACTAGTAATTAACAATACTCTTATAAGATGTACTTACGAGGAAGTTCCGAATGGATTCACTATCAGTTCACTAAAAAAGATGTTTATATTAATCTCAATATATTATGAAAAAAACAAAGTTCGTTTACAAGAAATTTTTGATGAACTTTCCAGTGTCATTTAAATTACAACAAATAAAATATTCGTATTATCAAAAGACAATAAGCACTATAATACTAACTAGACAGTGACATATCTGCGAACGAAATTAACTTTTCTTACGCCAAATCTAAATTTAACCTAAATTTTACATTCTTTGATGAGATTATATTTATCAAAATATATAAACAAGATTAAGTTTCGGTAAAGAAAATATATTAAAATTTAAATCTGCGAACAGATGTACTAGAAAGTAGCAAGTATGAAAAATGAAATGATGGTAATAGATACATTACAAAAAAATCGATACATTGCAAAATATAGACAGTTAATTTTATATTATTTTTGGATACATGAGGAAAAATTTACAATAAAATAGTCCAGATAACAACCATTAATTAGAAAAGAAGAGATTAAAAAACTCCGTGAGGATAAAATGGTTGAAATCTTTATTAGGTCATGCGAAAATTATTTTTACAAAAATATCTTGTTTCTATAAATGCATATATAAATTTACAATAATCAAGAGTTTACATAGGGGTAGATAAAATAACTATAAATAAATAAAGAATTCTGATAAAGTAAGAATAGATGAAGGAAAAGATTGATAGTACCTGTTTGTATTTTTACGCGCGTCCAGTTTTCAATCCTGAATATAAATTGTTTTAACTCAGAAATGATTCCATAATCATTTTAAAGCATAAAATTTCAAATGAATCACCACCATTGAAAATCTGATCCGACGAAGAATGTCAAATAAGAAAAAATCGATATTAAATAACTATCTGTTCTCGTTCAGATTAATGATAAGTATCAAATCGATTTGATTTTTATTTCCCCAGTTCCTCCACCGAGTGGTTATTTTTCTGGCATTTTTTCCCTAAATGTCTGTAAATATATCCAGAGACAGCTCTCACGCTTTCTTTATCACTTTGTCAATCAGACGGGGGATTTTTTTCCAATGCTGCTATATACTTCTTTTTTTATCCCGAATAAGAACTATTTCCCTCTGTGGGTAAAGTTTCTTACAGTCACAGCTCAGTATTAATGATCCGTTTCCAGAAATAAGATCTTCAATTGCTTTGCTGACTTTGACACGCAGAAAAATAATGATTGACCGTGGTGTTGTAAATGATGTTTTAAAAATCAATAACACATATATTGTTCGAAACGCTGGAAATAATAATTAAGGGCTCTTTAAATTTAAGGTGTCCGACTACGATTGGAGCCGTCATTTTTGAAAAACGTACCAAAACGAATACTTTTTTTAATATTTAGTGTCACTTATATTAGAATATAGGTATAAATTGTTTTAGAATATTATTACAATAAAAAAACTATTTAAATTCAATATTTCGGCAAAAAATTAACACGGAATTACCTATTTTCAAAACATTCTCCTTTTAAGGAAAATGCTTCAAAATTTAGCTCAAATCTCTGCACAGAGCCTGGAAAAGGACTTTTGATACAAAAATTATTCGATCACTACTTCTACATTCATGATAAATCTGTTATGCCATTATATCTCATTCTTTATACTCCCTGGTTGCTTGCTTTTATCCTGTTTATATTTATTTTAAATAAGCTCTAGTGTATAAAATTTGGAAATTAAATTAACAAGTAATTTTAAAAGAAATATTTTTAAGTCAATTCCTACTTAGATCAAAAAAGAAAAATTTTATTTTATCTACTTTTTATTAAATAGTTCCAATTAATTTAAATATGTATATACATATGATAGAATCACAACATTAAGTGGTCATTAATTTTTATTTATTATCATTAAAGTATCGTATTGTCATCCAAAACAATCGTTGATATAAAATTTCATTTCAACCGAAAGCTTTAAAACGTGAAAAAAAAACATTTGCAAGTTTTGACACAAGTCGCCAAAAATGATGCCAACATGGCTGTATTTGTAATTCTTTAAATATAGTTAGTTTTAATCAATTAAGTTTTATTAACTATAATTAAATTATTGTATTTTCATCCAAAATAATCATGTATATAAAATTTCAGCTCAATTGAACGCTTTAAAATGTATTTTATGAACGATTGAAAATTCCACCAAGATAAATAAATAGAGAGTGTCTGCTAATAATAGGAATTGAAAAATAGTATGTGTGTATATAATAGCTAGGTTTTGTCTGGCACACAGTCTTCGAAGATGCTATTTTAAGCTAAAAAAATTACTCAGTAGAACAATAGAAAATGAAAACCTTCCCATCCCTTGAGTAGTGTTTGTATTAACTGAGTATATAAGGGACTTCAACCGATACATAAAAATTAGAATTATGGTAGTTATATACTTAGTAACATTATAGAATTAAACTGAAAAGTTTACAAGCTGTTCATTCATCATTCCACTGGCATACCGTCTTTATTCTCATGAACTAAAAATACTGCAGCACCCCATTTTCATACTAAATAAACTTAGTTCCCAAGCCCACCAGATTTCCTTAAGTTAATATCACTCAAGCAACAATACAGAAAAAGTGGCAGAATGACACAAATGAAAAATCGGTGCTCTTTTTAAGAAACATCCGGTGTTTTCATTCTTCAAAACTCTGTAACGAAGCACCATAAGAGACGGGTAAATACTTTCTCGTTTTTCCCCAGGGAGTTTTGGAAAATTATATGCGTAAGTGCGATAAAATTTAAATTTCCCTTATGTTTTATGCATATTTTTTTACCACGTGACTACAAGTTAAACATCTCTCGATCTATGTAGTTGTCACCCAGATTTTAGTTTTGTATTTGATTTTTTTCCCCCACTTTTTCCGGAAAAGGAAATTCGTCGAAAAAAAGAAGCACTTTCTGGAGTTATTTGATTAAGCCTTGTTCGGGCGATGCAAAAAGAAAAAAAAATTCTTGTTTTAAGAGTGGAGTAATTTTTGGGGGATTGGAAAAGAATACAAATCGTTGTCTTCTTTCGAATTGATAAATGTAAACTTGTCTCTATGTGTTGTGTGTATTGATCACAAAGAAAGAATTTCAGAAGGAAGAAAAAGAAAGTTTCGTCAAACTTTTTCAATAAGTAGTTTTGCGTCGATTCTTACGTCAGTTTTCAAAAATACTCAAATCTAATAATTCCTTCGGCAAATAAATTTCTAGTTATATAAAGTTACGTTCGAAATCATGAATTTAAAAAAGTGTGCAAATGAATAATTTTTTTTTGATATTTACTGTCAGGTGAATTAGAATATACATATAAAATTATTGTAATAATATTATTATATGAAAAAATTAATTAAATGCATTTTTGCCAATAATAAAGAAAGAAAGATAGGTTTTCAAAGAATTCTCTTTTTGTGAAAATTGCATTCACAGTTTTTTTTATTTATATATAGCTAAGATTTTTATGCAGGGGCTGAACTAAGAGATTTGAAAAATTCGCATTATTTTCAGTTACGATTAATTGAAATAATAATTAGAATCCCCCTCCCATTACCAAAATCTATTTCTAAATAATGTATTTCAAAAAACATAGTTCAGACTCTGTATAGAAGTCCTAGCTATAGATAGGCAAAGTATTATTATTATAGAGGCATTTTCCATAAAAGAAGAATGTTTTGAAAGTATAGCATTATTTCTCCTTTTTTGCTAAAATATTGTATCTAAATATTTCTTTTCTTGTAATAACGTTCTTAAAACAATTATATATGTATATATTTTTTTAATTCTACGGATTTTAATTTTTTAATTAATTACGGATGAAGTCGGTCCTCTTAATTTATGTTTTAAACATATTGAACATTATAACTATCTTCGAATTGCCAATTTCTAATATGAAAAAAATGTTATAATTTTTTTTTGTATCATTTCTTGAAGTGATAAAAAAAATAAATACTTCTTTCAAATACTACTTTCTAAGATAGGTTGGATTGATAATGCTTTGGAATCAATTTTAGATAATAAATTAAATACGTTTCTCAACGAATAAATTTTACATTAAGTTAAAACTATTTTTAAAAAAAAGGTAATGTGACAAATTACGATAGCTATAATAATGAAACAAATTTAAGTAGACACCAAAATTTTCTATAATAACCACAAAATTATGCATAAAAAAAGCTACTTTAAATACTATTCTTTCTAAAACGTCAAAAGTGAAAAAAAATCGGATCATCCATTTGTTTAGTGGTTGAAATTCATTTTTTATAAAATAAACAATGAACACAACACATTATATCAATTTCACAAAGTGTTTATTTTGTACAATAATAAAAGAAATATGTGACGAAGAATTTCAATCATTTTTTAGCAACTCGATTTTTAACAGCAATTTGAATTTTTATAAAGAATGTATAACAATCACTTTTTTATTATTAAATGATATAATATTTTTATATTATATGCAATGTACATTTAAAATAAATTTTATGAAAAATACAATCTCAAAAAAACTGCTTTATTAATTGTTAAAAGAAATTTTCAAAAATATAATCATTTGTTAAAATTTCGCTCTTTTTAAAATATTGTACTTTCATATAATGCAATTTAAACGTTCATTAAAAGCACAAATTTAAGTGATTGTTTATAAACGTCACACTTTAAAGTGATGTAAGGGCTATTGGCGATGGACGTAATTTTGAATCATGGTTAATGGAAGACAACGGCACCTGTGGCGATATCCCCTTTTCCAAACATTAACACTAAGTGAGGACTTAAGAGCTTCAACAATTTTAATGAACATCCTCTTCGTAAAATGACCATGAAATATAGATAAGAATGTGAATTCAACAATCATTCAATTATTCAACTTGTGCTGCTTCTTAAGCAATAAAGTCAAAAGTTGAAAAAGGAAATTTTCTCTACTTTGCTTTAATCAAAGTATTTAACTGTTAATTTCAAGGAAACTGAAGGAAGGTTCGTTCTGGGTACCTTCCGTTCTGAACGCGAGTACTTTACTGATCACGCCAAAACGATCGTCTTCGCGTGATGTTGGTACTAGTTCATATACTAGATATCACACCGCCACAAAACTATTGATGATGAATCTAGTAATTCTAGAAAATATTGTCAAGAGCTGACCAGCCATCATAAATTTCTATATTTTCACATATAACATCAAACAAATACATTAAAACTTGAAATATCAAAATAAAGTAGATATATATTTCTCTAGCAGTTTTTATATTATTATTTATATTTATTAATGCCAGATCATGGAATTGTATTCCTCGATGCTCATTGATTAAATCGAAAAATAAAATTCCATGATCTAGCCATGCGTATATATAACGGGATGAAACATTGTAACTCTGCGCCTTCATAGAGTAACAAAGATGATACGGAAGTTAATACCTTGTTGTAACTACTTCACAAGATTAACTGACTCTCAAAGGATTTCCGTCTTTTCGGTGATAAACGGAGGCGTTAAATCTTCCAATCCTGTTATTTTGCAACGTTCTTAACCCATGGGAACTCCTGTGACAAGACTTCTTCTCGCCCTTAAAAAGAAATAGGTAGTTAATTTTCTCTCCATAATGATAGACGATATAGTTGGTTTCTCTAACTAACATTTATAACTATTTGTTAACACATTAGATGCAATTAAACCGACATTAGTAATCTTTGTACTTTGCTATTGGTCTTTTGTACATAGTCAGTAGTTCCTGCGAGAAAATTTCTCATCACGTTAGTTCTGCAGTTTCAAGTTAACATCTTGTATTTGAGTGAATGAGTATATTAACGTCACAATATCGAGCAACATGAGGGTTATTAACAACAGAGTTCGTAGGTTTGAACCATGGTCAAGTGCAGAGAACGACATTTATAGCTGACGTTCTGTCTCTGAACTTTGGGACCGCAGTAGCCCAGTGTTCAAGGTAATGGACTGATTGATTGAATATTAACGTCGCACTTTGTTCAGCTACACAAGGGCTTTTGGCGACGGACCACGTAATTTTGAACCATGGCCAAGTGACGTGGACGACACCTGAGCTGGCACCCCCTCTCCTAACTACCACACCACACCAACGGGAGGACGTTTCAGCTCTCGACAGATTTAACGTGCATCGCTGCCTTACAAGGCGGGGCTTTAGTGGTACTCGGCTCGAACTCGTTACAAGGCATGTCACGATCCGATACCTATACCACTCGGCTACCGCGGCCACCAAAGTAATGGACACATGGCCAGCGTGTTATGAGTTCGAGCCTAGTACCTCTGAAGACCCTTTTTTCTAGGAGAGCGATGCATGTTAAATCTGTCGAGAGCTCAAATGTATGGTGTGGATGTTAGGAGAGAGGGGGGAGGTGTTCCAGCTCAGATGTCGTCTTCGTCACTTGACCATGGTTCAAAATGACGAGATTCGTCTCCAAAAGCCCTCGAGTAGCTGAATAGTGCGAGGTTAATTTTCTCTCACTCTCCGAACTTCGGCATCACGCCAACCCGAAGACTTGAGTTTTGACAGATTTAAAAGGGCATCAACTTCTCTACACAGTGGGTCTTCAATTGTGCTGGGGCTCGAACTCATGACAGAAGGACCATGAAACCTTTCTAAAATCTTTTCTCGTCATGTGAGCTCTTACATTTAATGAATATATTCAACGCTAGTTAAATATGACGCATTAATGTTTCACCTCTGTATGTATCAGCAATATATATGTCCAGACTTATAATAAAATTATACATCATTGTTATAATAATGGGAATATATTTATTTAAAAAACCGCACAAAACCTACTTTTTTTTCCTTCTAAAAAAGCATGTGTATACAAACCAACTAAGAAATACAAACTTGCTTTAGTCATTTCAACTATCCACAATAATAAAAAAAAATCGTTGAGTCCACTCTGGTAAGATTTTCAACACTAAGATTATAACCTTTCATAATCTTTTCTAAGGGGGTATAGGTACTGCTGATGAAATTAAAGCCGCCTTTTCTGTGTCTGAAGTAAGATGCCGATGGCCTTTGACACAGTTTTTTTCCTCTCTCTTAAATATTGAGGGAAAAAGTCGTTGAGTTACATTCAAGTTGAACACAAGAATCACAGAAGAACGAAGATTTTTCCAATAACTAATAGCTCTTTACTTAATGAGATATAATTTATATGCCTTATTTCAGATAATGAAGTAATTCCAATAGAAAAGAGAGAAAAAAAGAAAAGACTTGTTTAAGTACAGGTCAGTGCTTCTCAAACTTTCGATATTTGCGACCCAATATTCAACCATAATTTTCATCGCCCCCCCCCCTCCATACAAATAACTATGTATTGAATTCAATAATAATGCACTACTTTGACACTAAATCTGCAGTATGATTTTTTTTTCTTAAGGGCCGCCGCGGATATATAAACGTCTCTCTCAGCCAAAGCGGTCATTGTCCTGGACGTATATATACGTCTTTCTGAAGAACTATCGCTTCTGTGCACTGGTATCCATAACATTATTCCGAAGGCTTTGGAAAGCAATAAATGGACCTTGGCACTGATTGCGAAGGATTTAATAATATCAGAGGATTTCCTTATCCTTCCTGCCCCCAATACATCACAGACGCTCGCCTACATGGTGAACGGTGGCATTAGGTAGTGAATCGTGTAACTTTTAATTGACGCTTAAGGGATTAATTATAAACCGTATTAAAAAATTATTAAGGTAAGTGCTAACATTTGTATATTATTTTATAAATGACAAGCCCATGGGGTCACTGGTAATTATTAAACTTGTTCTTAACTTAGTATTGTTAAATTAATTATAAACACATTGCGCAGTACTGGTACATTTATAAGTGTTTTATTTCGGTGCAAGTGTTAATTTTATTTTTTATTATGTCAGAATATATTCTATTTGTTTAATTTCAGTAAATTAATAATTTTCTTAAATTATCTTTTGTTTTTGATTTTTCAATATGATCTCGCCCCCCTCGTTAAGTTATTACGCCCCCTTAGGGGGGCACACCCCAAAGTTTAAGAGACACTCGTTTAGGTCACTAAGGAAGCTGAATCACAGATTAAATAAGACCAAAATTTTGTTACTATCCACGAAAGAGAAAAAACAGGAAATAAATAAATAAATCCTATATAAAGTGTTAAAAGCCTGTGTGTTTGTTATAATCACACCATTTAATTTATGTTATAATTTAGATGAGTGATCAAAATAGTACTGTTTGAGAAATGTAAGTATTCATGATTTTTTTCTAATTATTTTACGATTAACATTAATTTTAAGGAATTATATTAGTTCTTCGACTGTTTAGAAAATACATTTTCTACTGAATAATAAACTTTTATAAACTCGAGTTTAAAGATTAAAAATGCGCATATTAGTTACTAATAAACCAATTTTTAAACGAAATTTAAAGAACGTGAAAGAAAGTATTACATGCGATACGGAATTGAGCTGATTTAAGGCTGTTTTCGCCATATGTAAGACAGTGTGAACTTAACGCGGAGCACATTTTCGGACAGAAAAAATGCCTCAATTTTTATAAAAATTTGTGGCATTGTAACTCATGCATTTGTTTATAATATAATGTTTTTAAAATTTCAAAATATTTCATAAATTATCCGTTTTTCCTCTTAACATGTAAAGGGATAGCTCATTTAGCATTACGGTATAGGAGAAAAAATGCGAAACACATTTTATAGAAGAAAAAATGTATCAAAACTCGGGTAAAAATGAGTAGTATTATAAAATAAGTGATTCTCTACAGGATAGTGAAGCCACAGAATATAGTATTAATATTTGAGTACTTTATTATCTGAAAAAATATTCCAAATTTGGCTCTTATTCTTTAACATTAGCCTTAAGCGGATTAAGATCAAAATATTTCTCTTACCTGTCAGAAGATAAACTCATGAATTCAGACATTCATTATTTCTTCACAGTTTTATTCGCATTTCATAACAGAGACATAAACAGAAAACATTATTATAATTAAAATTTTTACCCCATCACAATTTTAATTATCATTTCTAACAGCGTCGTCAGCTCACGTTAGATTTCCCCAACAATAATAGTCTTCTCAAACACGCAAAGGTGTCAGGAGTTCACAGTCGGTCTTTCTAATCTCAACAAAGGCATATCCCCAGGATTCCATAGTAATTCTTCCCTATCTTCGCCTTTCTTTCACATTAACTAATACTTATATTTTTCTTCCTTTTATTCAATTTTTACCTAGAGTACAAATTAGAGACAATTATTTTAATAATGTACAGTGAAAAATGTTTAACACAAAACCGATGGGGGGAGATATTTTTTCTTGTTAAAAGAATGTAAAGGACAGTTTTAGTGAAGATTTTCCCTCACTAGATGGCTGCACCTGTCAGCTGTTTCAGAATCAGCGGAATAGATGGCATGGTGTGATATAATCCAAATTAATTCTATTCTAATAAATAATAAATGTTAAACTTATTTTACATAAATGCTCTTAATTACTGTTAATTTTTAAAATGATCCTCATAATTTATATTTCAATTTTATATTTTACTTGTGTACCTCTATCAATTATACATATGTTTAACTGTAACTAAACTGTATTTTTTGTGAAACGTGGCATTTTTGAACGACGTTTTTTGACTTGTTTTGCTGATGGTGTCGAATGGACGTGCATAATAAAATTTCCAGTAGTTGTTGATAAAGTTTGAAGAATGAATTTTTTGAAAACTCAACTCGCTGAGTATTTATTAGAGTGCTACTAAACAAGCACCTAATAAGAATTTTGTTTTAAAGGATATTCCAAAGAAACATATGTTTAACAAGGTTAAGTTTATTATAGCACATTTCATTTACATATATATGTATATATGTATGGATTTAATTATTCTTACAAAAATAATTCATCAAAAGTATGCTAAAAGATATCTACATTACATCCATAACCTGAATCCGTATAATAATAAATTCCTTCTGCATCTAAAACAATATACCACTTCCAGATACCTGAATGAAATATCTTGCGATGAAAAAGAATAGTTTTTCCGAAAGCATTTTTCACAAAGGTTTGCTAAAAATAAAATAAAACTTGTAACTTTTCTTTTTTTTTTTTAAATAAGATTCTACGTGAAATATATTTCTTCTATTTTATCACAGAAAAAATAGTCTGTTTTTTTCCTCTTGAAGTAAAGTACAGTATTAGAAATATTGAATAAAAAACCTTAAATTCATACTGAGAAAAAGGAATTTATTTGATCGTTTTAATACCTAAAAAGAATATTGTTATTTAAAACAATCGCAAAATGTAGGAAAAAAAAGAATATGCTTAAAGTACGTATAATTTCAAGTACTAATTTTTGTTCATTTATAATGCATTAATACGTATCGCTTTTCGCAATTATTATGAATAGATTCCTTAAATATAATCTTCAATAAAGAAAGTAATAAATAGATATTTGTAATAAATTATCAAACACGTTTTTATTCAGAAAGAATGCTTTAACATTAAATATTTAAATAAAATACTTCAAAAGAAATTGTATTTTGAAATATAATTTCTTATTACAATGTTATAAAGCAGTAACAAAATTTTGTTTCATTTGAATAATTTGATTTTGCTATACAACTCTAAAAATCTCAAAATTTTGATACTGTTATACAAATGGGATAAGCTAAAAATATAATTAAATTCCTTCGACAAGAGAATTTTGCTTCGCTGATACTCTTGCGTTAAAAGCTATATATTTCAAAAAATATATAATTTTAGAGTTATATATTCGAATAATTCATGATGTCAAATATACATAAACATCAAACAAACATTTTTTAGTTGTACAA
>BMAV01022123.1:102675-126303 GCA_019973955.1 Trichonephila inaurata madagascariensis | reverse complement strand
GTTTTTTCTCCTATATCGAAGAATATTTTTTTGTTTGTTTTAATACGTTAAAGCAAACAAAAAAATATTCTTGGAATAATTTGAAATTTTTAAAAACACTATATTTTTAACAGAGTTATGAGTTATAATATTACAAATTTTTTCATGGAAATTGTGGGCCTTTCTCTGTCTGAAAATGTGCTTCACGTTTATTTCAAGCTCTGGTATTTTTAACGAAGACAGCCTTAAGAAGTTCGAGGAAACAAGTTAACTCAAAATTCCCCAGGCTAAAGACGCAAACCTGTATCAGAAGATTTGATACCAGATGTAGCAACTGGAATCATCGACTGATAACAAGAAACCATTCCTGATTAGAAGCGCCCGAAGTGTAGCGTGACAATTGGATATGATTTTTCACGGTATGGATATTTTTGCGGTGGTTTCCCCTCTACAATCCGTACAAAATCATCCGATAACATGAACTCAAACACATTGATTATAATAAACGGCTGACATGTGCTCTGTTGTTTCTGGCCAGGATTAAAGCTGACAATGATTTTCCGTGGCAAACTTATTTGGAAACTAAGCCCATTTTTATCTGGATGATTCCGTTAACACACAAAAAATTTCCAGAAGAAATCTGTAAACACACATCAATTTCTTCTAAACAACCTCAAGCGGTACTAGAAACGCCGGTTTGGTGTGGCTTTACAACCATTCATCGTTCATTTTTTAAGACTGGCCATCCGATAGGACAAGTAACGTGTACCATTAATGCACAAAGATAAAACAACATGCTGACTAATTTTGTCATTCCTCAACTTCAAAAGGAAAATATTTCAATCAGATAATCTTAATGCAGAATGATGCGCCGCCACACACAGATGTTAAGGTATAGCAGCTGTTGCACCATGTCGGAAAGGTCAACGATCGCGGTTTTGCAGTTGTATGACCACCTCATTCTTCTGACCTAACTCCATGTGACTTTTAGCTTTGAGGTTACTTAAAATCAAAAGTTTATGCTGATGGAGTTGCAAACTTTCGTGTCTTAAGGGCAGTGAAGTCTTAAGGCATGGACCAACAGGGCCTGGGCACAGAGCCATGGTTTGAATAGGGCATTATCTCATTCTCGACTCAACCTTAATAAAATCATTATTCGTATAATTCCAACAATTAGTTGTTATTTCTGGTTATACTCTCAAAAAAAAAACTGGGAAATTCGGACGATATGTCAACTGGCTACATGTGATGACCGTCGTCCACATACATTAATATGCCTACTATCATATACCATCAATCTCATGTAATCAAAAGGCTGAAATTGGTTGAGTCGGTTTGTGCAATTGTAAGTCTTGCACATTTATTTGTTTTTGAGTTATTGTTTATACGAGTTTTTAACAACGTATACTATGTACAGTCTTCTTTTAAGGTTCATGTGTGGGACTTACATTTGTGTAGGGGCCCGGGGCTTCAGGAAGTCCTAAGACGATCCAGCTTAAAAGGCAGCATATCACAGGCAATGCGTAATATCCATTGTGATTTGTTGCATATGACCTTAGAAAATGTTGTGCAGAGAATGCACGGTGTAGTTTCTGAGAATGGCGAACTCATTGAAAGTAATAAGTAATGCATGACACATTGCACTAAAATTCTTATATGTGTTATTTTTTTCTTCTTACTCTAACACAATTTAGACAATTACACAATTATTGCATAACGCCATAAATAGCTTTATCGGGGATTTTTTGAACTTTTTTTTGTACGGAATCCTGCGTCTTATACCTTATTAGTCTCTATACAAATTTGGTGTAATTTCGTTTGTTACAGCGACCTAAGGGTAGCTCTGAAAAGACAGTATTAAAAAAACAACCTGTATTTTTTGGAGCTGTCTACATGTTTTACTGCCCAAATGAATGACATATTTGTCACATAGGGAAGAATTGGCTTTCAGATCCGTTTTTTAAGTAAATGTTCGGTTTAGTAAATGACAGAAGAGCCATAAATACACATGTCGGTGATTTTTGAAACACTTTTTTTTTTACAGAATCTGCTTTCCATGTCACCAGTATTCTTCATATTAAGTGTGGTGACACTGCTGTAGTTATATAGAGCTACAGGTGGCTCTATTAAATATATATATACTTTCATATAAATTATTTTATATATAAGAGCTGTCCTAAGTCAGCAATATTTATAATACTGCAGCATCCATATATATATATAAAATATTTTATATATATATATAAATTCTAATATCTAGTTCATGTTATAATTTCTGTTTTTGTTTCCATCAGCTATAGTGATTTATTAAGAATTCCTGTCTGCGAGTAGAGAATATTAACTATATATATGTATGTGTATGTAAAAGTAATAAAATGAATAAATTACTCATTTATATTTAACTCTTCATTATTAAATATTAAACATACCTAAGGAAATGTTGAACATTGGATTTATATTTAATTTCACTGCATATTCTCATCTTTCTTAAATATAAGTACCTTAAATCGGTACGCTAATAGAGGGACGCTATTTATTTATATATTTTATGTTCTTGATACTTGAATGAATTATTACTAAATAAATGTAAGGATTTGTTTAGTAAATGAAATATTTTAAAACCCAAGAAATGTCTTTCCGGTCTCTAAGATGCACAGTCCATTATGAAAATATAGTTATAATAACTTTTCAGGTTCCGGAATAAGAGCAGATAACCTTAGTTACGTTTAAGGCAGTGCAAAAGTGTTAAATGTATTAAAGAATATTTTAAATATTCAATTAGAAATTTGTACAAAATGAAAAAAAAATATTGAATTTTGTTTACACATTTACCTTTAAAAGTTTTAAATATCTGAATTTTGTTTCACTGTTTTCTTCTATAAGATTAAATACTCAAAGTCTACCATTTGAAGCTTTGTCCAAATATTATTGCGTCATTCTCTAAATGTAGTAACTTCCACTTCATTCGCAGAGTTAGAGTTAGATTAACGTTGCAATATAAAGCAACTCGAGGGCTATTGGCAATGAGCCTCGTAATTTTGAACCTCAATTAAATGACGAGGGAGACAACTGAGCTTTGGCACCGTCCTCTCCAAACTATCACACCACGCCATCCAGAAGACTGATGAGTAAAAAATGTGCATCGGCCTCCTCTACATGCTGGATCTTCAATGGCACCAGAACTCGAACCCTTCACACGCCGACCGCGAGTTCATGCCCCTAACCACTAGGCTACCACGGCCAACACATTCACAGGGAAAAAACCCTGTTTTTTATCTACTTCAAAAGAGTTTCATTGGTATTCAAGCATGATTTCAATTAGACCATCATGAAACACGTGTTTCAAATTAAATTATTGTTGAGTAAATTCAGATGTACATAAAATATTTTCATCTTTATGTAAATATTCATAATTTTTTTTTGTAGCTCAGTTAATATATTATTATTGTAAAGTCTTATCTGGTATTGTGAAAGTTTATGCTTCAAGATATTTTCTACAGATACTGAGGAAAAGACAAATTACTGTGGCTTGTATATCTTCAGAGGTCCTTCTAGGAAACACGTTTTTGTGATAGTTTGGTGTTTAGCTTTTGGCCTTTTTAAGAGTGTTTGATTGGATCCCCACAACCTCCAGTCAGTATCAGCACCGTGCACGCTTTAGTCAACTGGGACGAAGAGAAACCCCTATTCGAACAACTCGTTAAGCACATTTATAGTTGTCCTTTGTTAGTTGGGAATCGACTGAGTCACTGCAACAGCTTCAAAATAAAAATCACTGATAAGAAAAGTAATACCTAAAACAAGTATTTTGCAAATAATTAAAATAATTTCAGATATTCATTTTTATACAAACTTTAACTAAATGCATTTCGAATTTTCTAACTTTAAAAAGTGATATACAACATTTAACAGCGAATTTATGGCAAGTCAATTTAAAGTGTTACATTAGAATAGCGAGGGAATTTGCTATTAAGATGTTGGGAATATATTTCATAATACATTACCATTGTTTTAGGTTTATGAGTTTTAAAACGCAATACAAGCTGCAATAGCTCATAATTTTCAAATATAGCCATAAAAATTAGTGTTTCTTCTTGTTTTTTGCTAATAATATATTCATAAATGAAAAAATTTTGAAACATCAAACGATTCTTAATAAAAATGACCAATGTTAAATGATTTCTTTTAATGATTTTCTTATAAGAAAAATCAACCAACTGCAACACATTGTCAAAATAATTAGCCTTGTTGAATTCAAAATGTTTTAAGGGGGGTTGGAAACCTCTCTATATATACGTATATACTGACAATGTTAAATTGGTTGTTTTCGATGTACCTTTTCTCAAAATCTGTTACATGTACATGCTTGAAATTTTTCGTACAATTAACGTAAACCTCTCTCATTATACTGAAATGATCTCTTAGCTAATTTTGAATTTTTTAAAAAATTATGAAATATTTTATCAAACACTGCGAAATTTGACCCATTTTACACATAAAAAGTTTGTAAAAAATAAATTTTTGAGTTTTTTACAAAAAATTCGGTTTAGTATATATTAGACATCATTATAAATATATCATACAAAATTTACTTAGCTGTGAACAGTAGTTTCTCAGAAAAAGTACATCGAACATCAAAATTTACATTTTGAGATAAATTGATTTTAATGTATACAGTTAGACTTCTAATCGGCTAGGAAATCAAAAAATAAAAAGCTCAATTTACAATAAAAGATACATGTTTTGGTTTATATCAGACATTAAACTTTTAAGCAAAAACTAAATACTTATTCGACATTTTTCGCCCTTCAAATGGGCGTGTCCTCGTTTCAATGATTATTTAAAAATAGGTTTTAAAGGCTTATAATTACCCTAGAGGTCAAAGTAAGGTATTTTTAGAAAGGTTAAAATATAGACAATTTAAAAATGTAAACATCTTAAATTGTCAAAAAAAAATAAAATTTTAGCTGCCCAACACACCTTAAGGTATCCTTCTACGTTCGGAATCGTGATTTTATAAAAAAGAGCATAAATGGATAACTTTCATGATATTTAGTGTCACTTAGATTAGAATACATGTTTAAAATTGTTTTAAGGACATTTTGACAAAAAAAATAATTTAAATACAATATTTTGGCAAAAAATTTACTTAGAATAACCCTTTTTCAAAATGTTCTCCATTTGTGAAAAATGCTTCTATTATAATAATATTTTGCCTGTACATAGCTCAAATCTCTGTACAGAGGCTCAATTATGATTTTTGAAAAATTCACATTATTTTTAGAGTTACAACCCATTGAAGTAATTATCGACGTTTTTTTCCTAAAATTTCTCCCCTCTGTTGTCGTAAAACATAGATAAACCCTATTTTTAAGTTATATATTTCAAAAATTCTAGTTGAGCCTTTGTACAGATGTCTGAGCTATATACAGGCGAAATATTATTATAATAGAAGCATTTTTTACAAATGGAGAATATTTTGAAAATGGGTCATTCTATGTTCATTTTTTGTCAAAATATTGTACTTAAATAATTTTTTTATTGTAATCAGTATTCTCTCTCTTATTTTGGAGGCCCATTAGAATCTTCAGTCATAACTAGGTACATATCAGAAAAATTTGTAAGCCTAAGGATACATTGTAAAAAGATTTTAGTATATGCTTTGTGGAACCTATATCATCCTTCTACATACAAGTCTTCAGGATATCATAACACAACCTCCACACGTTTGTTCACTGAAGCATGTTTTTTATGCTCTTTTCTTTCAGCCACGCTAGTAATTTTTATAGCCTTCTGGACTGTCTTGATAATGTTTTCGTCATGAAAAAAATGATAATTTCGTCCCGTTTTCGCCCATTACGCACCATTTGCAGTTTACGTTAGCCTTTTTGCCTGTTGTTTCAATAATTTTGTCTTTCTTTTCTATTTTCTGTATTTGATATAGGAACTCAATTTCCAACCAATAGCATGAGACCCTATTTTGTTAATATCTGCTAATATTTCACTTTCTGCAAGGTTTTTTGATTGGTAGAGGTCCGTCAATTGTCTTGCATTGTTTGATTCTAATTGCTACATTTTTCTACTTTGCCTTAAAATAGTCAACTGTATGATAGTAAATTAAAAATTTTACAGTATTTCATTAGTGAGACAATTTTTATTTTCAAATTATAAGTCATGTATAAAAGGTTGTTTGTTTTATCTCGAATTCTTCTGCACGCGGCATTTTTAAAGTGGCCAACAGGCAATCAAAACTCGATTTGATTTGATTTTAGTTTGTCACAATGTGAAGGCTATTGGCGACCACTCGTAATTTGGCACGAAGCCCAAGTAACGAGGACATCAACTTATCTGGCACCTTCCTCTACAAGCATCCACATCACTCCAATGGGAGGACTTGTCAAATTTAATGTGTATTAGCCCCTCTACAGGGTGGGGTTTCAGTGGCGCTAGGGGGCTGCGGTAGCCCAGTTATCAAGGTATCGGATCATGGCAGGCATGTCATGAGTTCGAGCCCAGTACCACTAAAGACCCACCGTGTAGGGCAGCGATGCACGTTAAATCTATCGAGAGCTAAGACGTCCTTCTGTTGGTGTGGTGTGGCAATTAGGAGAGGGGGTGCCAGCTCAAGGGTCTTCCACGTCACTTGACCATGGTTCAAAATTACGTGGTCCGTCGCCAAAAGCCCTCGGGTCTCTGAACAGTGCAACGTTAATATTCAATCTAACTCAGTGGCGCTAGGTTTCGAATGTTTACTCGCATTTTTTACCACTCCGCTACCACTAGCCACAAATCAAAACTTGAACATTTTTGTTTTATTCATGAAGGATAATCATAACGCATGTAGTTTTCTAAGCTATTGTCAGTGCATTATTTGGAAGTATTCTTAAGTAACCTTGTAGCTGCTTAATACATAACTTAGTTCACATTCATCGAAAATCAACAATTTGAATTCAAACAGTATTTAGTTTTAAATCAAGATGTAAAAGTTTGATTGTTTCAACAGAAATTTTTAATGTGCAAATTAAGTATCATTCAATACTTTTCTACTTCTGCAAGTGCTTCTTCAACAATATTTTAATTTTTTTTTAATTAGTGTGGGTATTTGTAGGATCAGAACCACCTATTTTGGAAAGAAAATATTAGCAAAAAACATGATTATAAAAAGCTTACAATAAAATCTTTCATTCTACATGAATGTTTAAAAGGTTCTCTTTGCATCCTTCAACTAATCCTCAAGGGAAAAATCTTCTAATACATTGTTTGATTTCAGAATTCTTTCTGTAAAAGAACCGTGACTTATGCAAAGTAAAAAAATATTTTTTAAAGTTAAGTGAATTGAGTTCCGAGAGAAAGATATCAAATACACGTGTTGACGTTATATTAACTCAGAGGATCCGAAACTTGTTTGTCTCATAGACCCCTTGCCATATTTTTCGGTTTTGGTAGACCCCTGCTTACCTTATATTGAATTTTAGCAAATTTATCAACTTAAATATCTTTTTGACAGCTGGTATAGATCTATTTACTTTAAAAGAATTAAATTTCTAACTGTAGTGAAGTGTAGTGTTTAAAACTTAAGAAACACACTTAATTAAATTAATTAAAATTTAATTAATACATAAAATAACTGTTACATAAAATAACTGAGCAACAAACAAATGTTTTCAAACGGAGGGATGAATCTGGGGCTTTAATAATTAATATTCAACACATTTAGTATCAATCTCATTAGGTTTAACCCTAAATCTTCTCTGTTAGTAGTATCAGGTGTTCTTTTTTCTTTCTTTTGTTTTGGAAATTGGCAACCAGGCTACAAATCCTTCTCTCAAAGAAAGAAAAGTAACTAAAACCTTTCTCACGGTATTCCATAATTCGTTACAAATAACAAGTAGGTTCTTCTTTTAAAACCAAAATTGCTGATATCCATTTCAAAATTTTACTTTTAGATCTTCGTTAGTGCCTATTCCGATCAGTTCCTATTGTAATATGCCATTTCTTTTCAATGTGCCTATATGAATTCATTGCCTTCTGTTGTATTATAATGGTCAAAGCATATTCAAAAAGTTTGAAAAGGATTTTCCTTGTTTTTGTAGGCCTATCCTAGTCTAAATAAAGGGCATTTAAATGTTGAAAATAGGTTGAAAAGACCTTACAGATTATCTGCGACAAACTGAGAAAATTCGCGATTAATATTATACTTCTTTAGTTTTATTCTGGAAGAAAACACTGAAATGGTTTTTGTTTTAATAAAATTTATGTTGTCACCTTGAAACTGCAAATTAGCATTAGTAAACAAATCTGTTAAAAAAGTAAAATTTGATTTCGGCTTGATTAAATTTCTTTTAAAATTAAAGTCACGATCTGGTTTAATGAGAGCCAATATCATAGACCCCCATTTACACCTCATAGACCTCCAAATTATTTTTTCGCAGACATGAACCCCTTTCAGGTCGCCAGAGACCCCTGGGTGTTGATACAGAACACTTAAAGAATCACTGCATTAAATCATAATTTACATTCGAATTGCTAGTGTATCCAGATAAGAGATTAGGATTCTTGAGGATCGAACTCAAAAAATCGAGCCGAGAACCTGCATTAAATGAAAAGTATCTTTTGTCACAATAATTTAATATACTATAAAATCGACTCGTCCCCTATTAGCTACAACAAAAGTAGACAGTAACTGAAAATGATAACTCTTGTTGTGTTTTAGAAATGGCTGCTCATTCCGTGAACGTTCACATCAATGCGAGCAATGTAATTGTTGATTCAAATTCAATCATTGGTTTACATGTACTAAACGTTTAAATAATCAGTGCTTTGCTTCTTACAACTGTCGTCAAAATCATTACTAAGAATTTTAAAGGATGTATTGCATGAAAATAAAAATAAAAAATTATCGCATGCACGTTATAATTTAATCAATAAGATGCAAGCATATAGAATTTTAAGAAACTCTAATGCAAATGTTGCCTGTGATATGAAATGTTAAAATGCTAATACTTTTTTTATGTAAATTCAACTTAACTTCTTTGTGCAGGTCCCATATTTCTATCATAAAATATGCCGATTCTGAATAATGTGATATTTTTGAAGCTTTGAAAATGAATTCTCTCCATGCATTAGAAATAAATCGTTATCCTAAATAAATATGTTTAGGTTGATAAGCACGTAGAGAAAGGATTTCGTGAAAAAATTCTGGAGATAAAAAAATAAGATCTCGAAGATGTTTTTAGCTTTAAAGCAGAATGAAAAAGCTTTAGAATATTTTTACAGTCTAGCTTGTGCATATTTTACTGTGATAGTATGGGTACTTTGTGATAAAAACTATTTTACTTATACAAGCCATAAAATTATAAACATTGGCTCATCTTATTTTAACGATTGCTTAACGAATTCCTCTATCAATTATTCTTATTCTTTCCTTTTTCTTAAGTTTAAGGAAATGGAATTTCAAACCTAACTATTTTTACAGCTTCAAAAGTTTAGAGGAAATTCTATTTAAACTATCAATAAAGATTGGATTAGGATTGTGGAACTTAAAACTGATTGTAATACTCAAGTGATGTGCTTTTTTTGTCTCTCTAAATTTATATTGTAAGGAACATTTCAAATTTGTATTCCTCTTTTGCTTGTAGGTTTGCTTTTATAAGCATTTTAGTATAATTATAAGTTTTTACAATAGCCATTATTATTTTAAATTTTATTTTTATTGCTATGCTTAAAATGTTTCTTTTAAATTTTTAGGAATTATTTCGAAAAGCTTTATAAGTATTCAACTGGTACAAAAAATAAATTTGTTTCATCAGAAACTAGAATTAAATTTGTAAATTTATCTTTACTATAAATATCTTTATATAATTTTTTTTACCCTTAAGGTATCCGACTACGTTCGGAACCGTGATTTTAAAAAAGCGCATAAACGGATAATTTTCATAATATTTAGTGTCAATTAGATTAGAATACATGTATAAAATTGTTTTAAGGACATTTTGACAAAAAAAATTAATTAGATACAATATTTCGGTAAAAAATTAACTTAGAATAACCTTTTTTCAAAATTTTCTCCTTTTGTGAAAAATGCTTCTATTATAAAAATATGTTGCCTGTATATTGTTCAGACCTCTTTACAGAGGCTCAACTACGATTTCTGAAAAATTCATATTATTTTCAGAGTTACCACCAATTGAAATAATTATCGGCGTTTTTTTCTTAAAATTTCTCCCCTCTTTTGTCGTAAAACATGGATAAACCCACTTTTAAGTTATATATTTCTAAAATTCTAGTTGAACCTCTGTACAGAGGTCTGAGGTATATACACAGGCAAAATATTATTTATAATAGAAGCATATTTCACAAAAGGAGAACATTTTGAAAAAAGGTTATTCTAAGTTAATTTTTTGCCGAAATATTGTATTTAAATAAAAAATTTTTTCAAAATGTCCTTAAAACAATTTTATACAAGTATTCTAATCTAAGTGACACTAAATATCATGAAAATTATCCATTTATGTGCTTTTTTAAAATCATGATTCCGAACGTAGTCAAATACCTTAAAAAAAAGTGCTACGTTACACCGTTGTCGTCTCTACAGAGAAGTTATATGAAGAAATTACAAATTTAAAATTCCTTCATGAATTACTTAGTTCATATTTTCGAGATTTATTTCATGTTACCTTAAAAATGTCACGTTATAAAGTAAAAAGGTTTTTTTTTTCCAAAATACATCCCAACATTATTTTATTTTTTTCATATACCCCCATTCGAAAACCCTAAGTTATGCATGCGATACAATTTGATTTATTTTAAAGACATTTGAAATTTTATCGGTCTTGAATGTCCAATAAAGGAACTTTACTCTAAGAATGTTTTATTTCTTCGTCTAGATTCAACTCTATCACTCTGAGTTTAAAATATATAATTCTTTGTTTTAAACTACTGGATTCATTCTACAATTATTCTCTGAAGGTATGGCAGGAATGGACTAAAACTTTTCCATATCATTTAGGAAGTAAATTTATCGATCTTTAAAAATAAAATACAAAAAAAAAATCAAAATGTTAAATAAAAAAATTAAAGAAAAATTTAATTTTATTCATTAATAAAGTAAACTTTAATTGAATGCATTCTGAATAACTATATAATATATTTCTTCCTATTAAATAATATTTAAAAACTTTTATAGTTTTAAACTACACATTTTCTTCAAAATAATAATAATAAACAGTGTTGTCGGAGATTAGTAACGCATATGTAAGTTTAGTTTTTTCTGCAGCAATGTTTAATGATCGAAATGCTTTTAAAATAGTATTAAAAAGTTTTATACCAATAAATGCTAAAACTATTGTGGTTAGTGACGCTGATTGCAGTCCCAGTTCTGGGTTCGAATCCCAGAGAAGGCACGGATGTGTTTGTAAATGAAAAAGTGCCTTTTCGGCATGGGGATACACTGAATAACAGTCGAGCCGCACCCTCTCATGAAACCCCGATCACCTCCAGTGTGGTTTCCCTCAAAATTGGGGTTGAGCCAAGCCAAATCTTACTGCCACCTGTATGGTCCTCAAAGCTACGGCTCACGACAGACGTACGTCTATCCCTTAGCCGCAACGAATTTCGTAAGCCTCGATTTGACACCGTCAGGCAGAAGGCATTAGCAACAACATACCAACAAATTCATTCTCCTATTAAAATGTTCTAATTAAATGCTCTTTTACGCTTGTTGCTATTACTAATCATTTATTGGAATGTGGATAGTTGAAAAACACTACTTCTTTAATTCTACTATCTTACCTTTTATACCCTTTACTGTATTTTTAATTCATAAAATGGACTTAAATTTATCTGCATGAAACAAAAAATCATTTCAACATCCTTCTTTGTTTTAATCTGATTCATAAGATTTCTCAATTATTCATTTTCGAATTTCTAAAATTCTTCCTTTGTTTCTGTCTATATTACCAATCGCAACTTTCAAACTCATTATACAATTCAGAAAACATTATAACCTTAAACACAAATGTCAAAAGAAATCTAAAATACAAATGCTTTTTAAGTAGATTTATATGTCACCCTTAAAACGCTCTATAAAATATCTTCGCATGGAAAATTCTAACTATTTTCCTTTATCAATATGATAGAGCATTTTTCAAACGTAAAAAAATAAAATCAAATAAACTAATGAATAAAGAACTTGTTGACAAACACACTAAAAAAAGCAATTACTGAATCTTCCAAATAGTCATCTTGAATATTTTCCAAATCTTTTGCGAACACAAAGAAAGTTTGCATTCTTTAAAACAACATATCCTAGTATTCTGTAAGCAATTTTCTATCCGAATAATTTAAATTGTTCTTTAAAGATTGAGTTTTGTTTTCAAGCTAACTTTATATAAGTAAATGCCATAAACACATCCTAGCATAAGATAATCATAAATTTGCTATCATAATATAAGCACATTTATGCCCAACAAGTAAATTTAGACATGATAAAGCTATTTATTACGAATTTCCCAACACATAATCTCATTTCCTTTGTTGTCACTGGCAGATATTTAATATTATTCCTAGGCACACAACTTGTCAAAATGATTAAATGAAAATTTTGGTTTCTTTGTGTAACTTACGCTGCTTTTACCAGATACTGTCAGTAATTTATTTTCCTCTAAAAATAGCGACATTGGTGTAGATAAACTACCTGAAACAGTATTTTGTTTTTGTAGCTGTTTGTAGATGCAAAGATGCCAATATCTTTTGAAATTATTTTCAGAAAATATTCCGTGAAAGTTGTGGCTTGCTTGGGGTTACGATATTTTTTCCAAAAGTTCGTTTTAAAAACCCTAATTCTTTTTCTATTAAGTTTACAAGTGTTACAGAGCAATCATAAAGCTTGTTCATTTAAAAAAAAAAATGCACAGTTTACATAATCGTATAATACCTCCCAGTTTTATAACATAACAAAAACAATTTGCCAAAATAAATTACAAAAAATACATCGTTGGTCATTGCCACTTGATTTCGTGGAACCTATGTGCTTTAATTCTGCGCAAGGAAATTTAATAGTAGAGAGAGAATTCTAGGATCCAACATTCAGTTTCCCTAAAAAAATACAAATGAGTTTTTCATAGAATTAAGAAAGAGCGCAAAAATAAAATATATGCTATTCCTTTAACATTATACCCCTCAAGGGCTCACCTTCTTTAGGTGGGTACGGGTGTCACAATCCCGAGGTACCCTCTAGTGATCTTTTTCTTTTCCCAAGGGGTTTACTATCTTTAGTAAACACGGGTGTCACGACCCCGGGGTACCCCAGTGATCCTTCTCTATTTTCAACCCTCCATCTTGTCATCCAATTTCTTTTTTTCCCGTCCAGACCACAGACCTATGAATGTTTGGCGCAGTATAGCCAAAACTGGCTCTTGCGCCATAAAACATCAAACTCAACTCAACTCAACCCTTTAACATTAGCACATTAATTTAATCCTCCAATTTAGGATTTTACATTATAACATTAATTTAACCCTCCAATTTAGGATTTTACATTACAACAATAATTTAACCCTCCTAATTAGGATTTTTTGTCTTGAGTTTTAAAATTTCATGCTTTATAGAAATGTATTCATATATTACTTACAAAATAAATAAAAAAATCTAGATAATAATATTGATTACCTATTTCGAAAAAAAGTTGCATGGTGACATTTGGCAACATATACTGTTTCCGCAAAATCTGGCACATATCCAAAAAAATTTTCAAAAGCAACATCAAACATATTAATAGCTAACCTGACAACAGATGAGAAGTAATCTTTATTCAATTAGACCAGGGGTAGCCAAACCAAATCACTTTCCACGACACTTCGGAAAACATTATAATCTGGCGCGGGCTGCATATAAAAACATATATCTTTATATTAGATTTGGTCCGGTTACAAACATTTATGGGAGTGAAAATTTAAAACCGAATGAATTATTATTATTTTTTTCATTATTTTCCATGTATGCAAACGTAGATAACTTAATAATAATAATACAATAATCAAATATGTCTAGCTCTTCCAAAAGGCAGCGTGAAAAAGTTGCAGAAATAAATCGTGATGCTGCGGGGGGTCGCTGCAGTGCATTACTATGCTGCTCATTACTAAGTATGTATAAAAACAGAAGCGTCGCGCGTAATAAAAATAGTTACAGGATATATTTGTTACAAAACACTACTTGTTGTAACTAATGACACCTGTCTGACGTAGTCAGAACGAGGCCCACAAAATTCATCGTGGCAAAGGGCTAGAAGTACTCCTGTCGATGGCCTAGGCCTCGAGCCCCATACAGGTGACAGTACGATTTAGCTCGGCGAAATTCCCCGATGGGACGATAGATGGCGACACCACCTATCTCCACCTCCACAATTTTGGCAGGGAACTGAATGGGAGGAAAATATTCTCCAGTCCCCTGCACTCGTGATCAGCCCACAAGACTTTCGGATCCACTGATTTAACGATCACGTACTCCGTGTGTACTCAGAGGGTATTTGGTGGCATCGGGCATCGAACCCAGGCCTTCCGGTCTGGAATCCGATAATCTAACCACTAGGCTACCCATTGTCCCCCACACTATACTAAAAACAAAAATATTGCACAAATTAATTCTATTTTGTAAGGTTATAATGAATGTCGCGGGCCTCAAAATTATTCAAGGTTGGCCATAGTTGGCCACCTTTCAATTAGACAAACCCTTCTTTTGTCAAGAAGCTCGAAAGTAGAAAATATCTCACCAAGTAACACAATGAACTTTATCACCCATCGCAATCAAATGTCAAAAAAAATTCTTATAGGTTAAAATTAATGCCTGTTTTTTTCCACTCTTTGTTTGTTCTATCAACATGCGTTTGGGAACATACACACTCAAGTTTTTGAATAAAATTAAGTGGAACTGGAGTGAAGACAATTAGCAACAGTATGCATTTAAGGGGTAAGGGAGCATGGTACGATTTACACAAAATCTGTGATAATACGATTTACACAAAATCTGTGATAATACGATTTACAAAAAGTTAATTTTATTAAAAAAATTTGTGATTGTCCCATATGTGTATATATTTTTTAAACAGATTTTGTACTCAGAATTTCATAAAAAAAGCTAACCATTTAATTTCTAAAGGAAAAGTTTCGAAGAGATTTTAAAATGCTACTGCTCCTCCCATAATAATTGCCTTAAGGTATCCGACTACGTTAGGAACCGTGATTTTGCAAAAGCGTATAAATAGATAATATTTATGATATTTAATGTCACTTAGATTCGAAAATGGATATAAAATTGTTTTAAGAATATTATTACAATAAAAAATTATTTAAGTACAACATTTTGACAAAAAATGAACATATAGAATGACCCATTTTCAAAATATTCTCCTTTTGTGAAAAATGCTTCTATTAAAATAATATTTTGCCTGTATATAGCTCAGACCTCTCTACAGAGGCTCAACCAGAATTTTTGAAATATATAACTTAGAAGTGGGTTTATCCATGTTTTACCATAATAGAGGGGAGAAATTTTAAGAAAAAAACGCCGATAATTATTTCAATTGGCTGTAACTCTGAAAGCAATGCTAATTTTTCAAAAATCATAGTTGAGCCTCTGTACAGAGGTTTGAGCTATATACAGGCAAAATATTATTATAATAGAAGCACTTTTGACAAAAGGAGAACATTTTGAAATAAGGTTATTCTAGGTTAATTTTCTGCCAAAATATTGTATTTAAATCATTTTTTGTGAAAATCTCCTTAAAACAATTTTATACATGTATTCTAATCTAAGTGACACTAAATATCATGAAAATTATCCATTTATGCGCTTTTTTAAAATCATGGTTCCGAACGTAGTCGGATACCTAAACATATGAAATTTTATTTACAAATACGTTCAACTATGTATAAGAAAAGTGAGTATGGGTTTTTTGATATCATGATTAGTATTTGTAAAATACTTCTTTTTAAGCAAAAGCTTATTGAAAAAAAAAAAAAATTCCTTAAAAATATATAAATTCTAAATTCAATTATTTTTTTTAAAAAATAAGTAGTGCTTTGATTCAAAAATGCATACCAGCTTTTATTACATGTATTATTAGCATTAATTAGAAAAATTATTAAAGCATTTGACGCAATAGGAAAAAAAACCATAGCATTTTAGTCATTAAACCTTTCTAAAATAAGTCAGTTTAAAGTGTTGATTTGTGCGATTGGAAAGTGAATAAAAACGAGCTCATAACTCAGCGTTCTTTAAACTAAGAGCTTTCAAAATCTGTGAGATTATAGAAAAGTAAATAAAGGATAATTTAGGCTATAAAAATTACGTATGAATTTTTTGACCGAATCAATTTGACAACTAAATCATACTGTGTCCCCTTAACATTTATCACAAAAAATTACTGCACTCCTTTTTTTTACAAATGAAACCATAAATGTGTTTAAAATTTCATGAATACATAATAAAAACAATTCTCAAGGTTTTACTTCATAGAAACTAAAAAACTGTATAACTTAAACATATTTAATATACCATGTTACAGGCTTTAAAAATGCAATTTATTTTTCTCAGGAAAATGTTTCTTTATTATGTATAAAACGTCAAAATATCTTTGTTGCGTAAAATTTGAATAAAAAAGCTATCCCGCAGACTTTATACTAATTTTATTAAAACAATGAGGTTAATGTTATTCATTTTACTACATTGTAATCGAGAAAGAAAAGAACATTTATTATGTGAGAAAAATATTTACCTCTTACATTTATAGTCATTTTATTGAAAAGTTTTCGCAATAATGGAAAGAATAAATTCTATCTCTAACACATTAGTAATGAAATCACATCTGAGTTTCCGAACAATTTTTAGAGTGGAATATCAAATAAAATAAAATCAATAACAAATTATTGTTATTTTCGGTTCGGGTCGATTATCGGTAACGAGTCAAAAGAATTCTTTTCGCGGATCTTAAATAAGAGGATTCTCTTCCCCATGTTTCAGATAAACAACGGTAAAAATGCCCAGAGGCAATACTCTCGACTTCCTTTATCGCTAAGCCAATCAAAGGGTATATTTTTCCCACAGTTGTGACCGGGGTTTTTTTTTTTTTTTTGTCGCAAATGTTGTCTTGCTCTCTGTTGGCCGACAAACAACTGATACGTTTCAAGAAATAAAATCTCGAATAATTTCGCTGAGATAGAAACTGAAATATTTGATTAGCTAAAGCTTTAAATGACGCTTTTGAAAAAGTAAACTACCGGAAATATTCTGTGATGGCCTCCCACCTGGGGAAGCCATCTCTTCCTCTACTCGACCTAAATCTGTAGAGGGTAAGGATTGATGACCCAAGCTAGCTATGAGAAATCCAATTTAATCCAAATATAATAATCAAAAACAAGCTTACTATAGAGGGAAAACCATGAGTGATATATCGTACCTCAAAATCTTATCTGAATAAGAGCATGAAATCCTAATCACTTAACTTTACTTAAAGTTATCCCAGCGTTTCTCAAACTGTGGGGCGCTCCCCCCTTGGGGGGTGTGATAACCTTACAATAGGGGCTCGAGCAAATCAAAAAGTCAAAAATAAAAAATTTAAAAAATTGCAAAGTTACTGAAAGGAAGCAAAACAAAATACATTCTGACATAATTAAAAAGTAAAATACACTTTTACATTGATATAATATACTTATAAATGCATCTGTACTGCATATTGTATTTGATAATTAATTTATCAATACTAAGTTAAGAACAAGATTAATAATTACTAGTGACTCCCATGGGCTTCTCATATACAAAATTATGCACGAAATTTAATACTTATCTTAATAATTTGTACGGTTTATAATAAAAGTCATATTGTAGCTTTAGCATGTGGCTTTTAGTACGTTAATTTTGAAATCAATACATTGTTATTGTATGAAGGGGGGCGAGTTGAAAATTATGATTGAAAATTGGGTCGCAAGTATTGAAAGTTTGAGAAGCACTGAGTTACCCTATGAATCCTAACTTCCTTAATTTATTTCAATAACTAAAGTCCGTTCTATAATCACGCGTCTAAATTCAGATCCTTGCCGTAACAACACTGTGTTCAGCTACTCAGCTTCCTTTCCTCCTTCTCTTGTCGATTACTAAACATCCACTATATATATACTAGTTAATCTGCATATCAAGGTTTCTTCTTGAGATGGATGGCTGTGAAATAACTGAATTGATGGCCCCAAAGATTCAACAAGAAGATGAATAGAAAACTCCGTAAAACCCCGTCACAATTCTTCCCAACTGCTGAAAATTAATATTGTTGAATATTTTTTTTAATTTATTGAGTGGTAAGTAAAAGTTAGACTGTCTGTATCTTAAAAATTTCTGAGAATAAATTCGGTGTGAAATTGACAAATAGCATATATTTTTGAAGGCTCTGTGCATCTATTACATATAATATTGAATCGAAATAAAGGATTATTTTGGCTGTGATTAGTTATAATCTAATGTACGATAAAAATATTGAAATGGTTAATTGGTTCTCTATTAACGTCGCACTTAAAATCAAAACGAGGGCTCTTAGTCAAGGAACTTGTTATTTTGAGCTATTGTCAAGCAATGAGTTATGAGACAACACTTGTGTTATGAACCTTCTCTCTCTAAATTTTCACAATACATTAAAAAGAAATACCGAAATACATTGATAAACATTTCAGAAATACTATTCACACATATTAAATAATAAGGAACCATTTGCTAATGTAAAATACATTAATCGACACATAGGAATAAAACACTCTTGAATTTAAAACTCAACAATTTTAGTTTTGCGAAAAAAATCTTTAACCAAATGACAACAGCTTTGTGCGGTGAACCTCTACTAGCTCATGAACAACTTTCAAAACAAACAATATGTTGCCATCGCGCAAAAAAAAACAAATATAGTTGATGGCATTAAAAAAAACATAATCATTGATAAGATGGCATAACAAAAAAATAAGCATTTTATACAAAATACATATTTAATAAAAACTGTAAATAATAAGAATGGAATAGCAATTAAGTACTGCACATAAGGGAATATAGAAAAAAAACAATTAATAATAAAAATACAGTTTCATCCAAATATTTATAATTGTTTGTTTGAATACACTTCTTCCTTTTAAAAAAATCATTCTAAATTAAAGAAAATCATTTATACTCTGAACAAATAAAAATGGAGAGATTCTCAGCATCAATCCTAATTCTTACGAAAGATATTTTCTTTCACGTTCTAGAGTAAAAATTTATTTTATATGTTCTCTTTTTAATTGATTTATTATATTACATACTTAAGCGGAGGAAACAATTAGTTACTCAATAGAATAATAAAACATTAAAAAAGAAAGGGTGAAGATAAAGTTGTTTCAGTATCAAACACAATAAAGTCTAAAGGCACAAGACCATTCAGAATTTTTTCGAACCACCAAACCCGAATTTTTCTTGGAATTCACAGACAAAGCTTTAAAGATGCTGTTATATGTTAGTGTCTTTTCAAATAGAAGAAAAGAAATTCAACAAAAACTGCATTAGTCCTTCTACGTTGTTTATTTACAGAAGAGACAGTTTATTTACTTAAAAAGACAACAAGACAAAATCAAGACAAAGAACCGCAGCCAGAATACAAAAACAAAAAGACATGTGTACAACACAAAATGGGACAACATTCCGAAGCATAGAAAAGAATACAACAAACAACATCCTGATTCTGCAGAATAAATGACACTAAAATGCATAAAATTTTGCAGCACGCAAAAAGAAAATCCTCCAAAACATGGAAATTCTATAAATAATGTATAAGACTAAAAAAAATGTTACCAAAAAGTTAACCTGGTACTTGCTCTAAAAATAGTAATATCTTTATAGAAACCTTTATATAATATTAGTTTCATTTAATGCTGAATTATCTTTTTTTTACTCTGATTTTCATTGATACAAATTAAAAGTTTGATTTGGACTTTAGACAATTTCTCTTTAATCATTTCTTGATATTCGTGACAGAAAACTAGCATATCACTATGCAGAATTCTAACAAATACTTTCAGTAATAAGTCAAAAAAAATAAACGATAACATTTAGAAAACTTGTGACAAACAATTTCTGCTAAAGGACACAGAGAAAAGTTCTGACTTCGGAGTTACAAATCGAGAAGCAATACTTTCAGCGGTAATTGTAGAAACTAGGGAAACGTTGCTCGAGAGATGTTGTTCAAACTCTAGTCACGAAATTCGTCGCTTACTCTATTGTTAAGGTTAAAAAAATAAGTCTGTTAGTTGAGAATCGAACAGGAAAAGAAAACTTTTGCGTAGTGATTTGTTTTCACCGGGAAGTCGAAAGATAGGTGCATAACAGGAAGCATGAACGAGATAAAAATTTTGTAAATTGAGGGATCAAAATTGCATGTCATTTTAAAGTAGAATATTTATTCAACTAGATAAATATGTACCAATGTCTAGCAAAGTTATGTTTTCTTAAAAAAGTTTTATTCTTAAAAATAAAGTTTGTTTGAAACTTGACAAATTTATTTAAAATACATTAGAGATTTTGTGTATTACAGATTCAACTAGTGCAGGGGTGGGCAGACTTTTACATGGTACGGTCTACTTCTAATTTTTTCAAGGTGTTGTAGTCCACCCAGTGGCGTAGGTGTGGTGAGATAAAAAAAAGCTCAACAATATTCATATTATAATAATAATAAATAAAGAATATGTACTTATACCTATAACTACAATAAAAAATTTACTCTTATAAAACCACGTTTTAAGCAAAACGCAAACATAACAATTATACTCACAAATAATTCAAATAATATAAATCAAATCAATAATAATATATGATATAATATATTATAATAATATCAAATGATTCCTTTATTATATCAAACCATTCATAATGCATTAAAAAATAAATCATTTTCATTTAAAGTTAGTTCTAATTATATCCTCAGCAGAAGATTTAGTCTGCAAACTGCCCTCCCCAATCTTCAATATCTCGATACATAATTATTAACTGCTAAACTTGCACTGGATTCTAATTTGTCGCCAAATGAAACAGGAATGATGTGTTGTCTTAATTATATTCACCGTTGAGCAGGTACAGCAAAAAAAAGATGTTAAATGAAATGCAGCTTTTTTAAATTAGAATACTTTATATACTTCGATCATTAGATTCCAAAAGTTATTCTTCTAAAATTACGTTATTTTGAAGAAGAAAACTTCCTTTTCCTCAAAGTAGAACATATAACATCTTTTCAGTTATATTTTCAAAATCAACAGTGTCAAATAGATAACACATGAATGCAACTAGTGGTTTTGGTTTATTAAATTCTTGAAAACGTTCCTCAAATTTGGAGTGTAGTTTTATTATTCCATCTCTCTCTCATGACATTTCTCTTTGTTTAATATATATATATATATATATATATATAACTCCATTTTTAACTAACTCATCATAAATATTTTTGAATTTTTTTAATTCCTTCTTCATGAACTGAGAAGATGTTAGCTTTAACTTGTTTTTGGAAGTATTAACAAATCCAGTCAATACTACTATTGTTTGATTTTCAGCGTCGATGTTCCACAAATATACTTCTTTTAGTATGCGAGTCTTAGGTCTTACATGAAGGCGGTCACCCCAAAATGTCTAGGCAGTCCACCGGTCGATCGCGATCGACTTAATGCCCACTTTGGAATTAGTGCGTAAAATATTTATTATATCTATTATATATAAAAATATGTGCAAAAGCTTATCTAAAATAAGGTGAAATGTTATGAATATCTTAAAACATAATGTCACTATATCATGTTTGCTTGCCTTAAAGAAGAATTTGCGTTGAAGCAGTTTCAAGGAAGTTGTGAAATTGATTTGTAAAAAGTTTAGTCTTTTAAATGAAAGCTCAAAATATGTTGATTCCACATTTCCCCGGTAACGTATTATGAGTTATATAGATCAGATTTTGATGAGATTAAATTTATGATAGAGGGCGAAGAGTGGCTGAGACAGGCAAATTTTTATGATCATGAACACTATAAAAACTGTGCCGGATGAGTTTAATATAAAGCGGGATAAGATCCTGTTAATAAATCTATTTCATAACACTGAATGATAATGAATTTATACAGCATTAGTCTTATCAGTGTGTTTCGATATGAAGTTATAAGTAGTTAACAGCAAAATTAGAAGGAAATCCACACCAACCCTTACATAAAGTGATGTAGCTTTCTTATTATATATGTATGACGTGTTCTGCAATTTAGCGTTAAGCTTGATGAAAGGGGATGGGAGGGTCATAAAAGTTCTGGGGGAAATAACTGACTTCTTTTTAAGCCGATAGAAAATGTAACAGAACTCCATCAAAGGATTTTTGAAGCTGTAGAAGAAATAAATTTAGCTTGCTACTCATGACTCATCAAATTATCACTCCTAAATAGAAGCCTGCATTTGTGTTCAAGGAAGGACTTCGAACATTCAATTCATTAAAATATTACATAAAATGTTTTCCGTTAAATTTTCAAATTTACTGTTTAATTTGAGTTATTCACTTAAGATTACGTTTAAAAAAAATTCCAACCTCACCATCTGCTCAGTTGAGTTTCTTTGATGCAAGACGAGTAACAAATATTGTAACACTTTGAATTTTTAATAATTGAATAGGTCATATTTTGAAATATCTTGTCTGGGGTAGTATGTAATATTTTCCTTTTTATGGAAAATCAAATTTAGGTGACATCATTTTGTATCTAAAATTGTGAAGTTTGAGATCACAGTACCTAATGACGTGATAAATGTGTCAATTTTTTCCACATTTTCAAATATATGATAGTTATCAATTAACCAAAAGATATGAAACTTTCTTTTTATTTTCTCCAGAACTGACATGCCCCCCTCCCTTTCATTCCACACTCACTTGACGTTAATTTTCGGTACAACCTGCACATATATATAATATATATATATATTCAAAAATCTACTTGAAAGACTGTTTCAGAGATAAAATAAACCAGTATCCTGTTTTGAGAAGCCTCAATCTCAAATCAACCCCAATAAGATTATATTTAGCTCTTAAACATCATTATTAATAATGTTTATCCATGTTTGCATATAACCTGTTGTCGTTCAAAATTAATCATATTTGCCTAAAGATGGATTTAAATGGAAATAAGCGAGCCTTTGTGTGTCAACCATTCACTGCTCTCAAATATATACGTTGTTTAATAATTTTAGATATAATAGTATATCTTAGAGTTGTTCCTAAAGAAAACCTTACGTAAATGCTTATACATTATATTTAGTTAAATTGAATGTACAGAAGCATAACATTCTATAATTCATATGATTCGACTTATTCCATTACTGCGCATATTTAGTTAATTATCTACGTACTTTGTTGCAAAATTCTAGTCAATGTTAGGATTGATGCAACTGTATAATGTATTAAGGGCTTAGAAATTATGTAGATTGATTCAGTTACATATTTCTAGAGAAAGTGTTTTAAAAAAGTATTTATTTTTATTTATTACATATAGAGTACAACTTAAATATCTTCCTATTGTTTTCACATTTAAAATTACATATATCGTTTTTTTTTTTTTTTTTTTTTTTTTTTTTTTTTTT
>BMAV01022123.1:85787-102575 GCA_019973955.1 Trichonephila inaurata madagascariensis | reverse complement strand
AAATTTTTTTTTTTTTTTTTTTTTTTTTTTTTTTTTTTTTTTTGCGTATGTTTTTCTAACTAGATCTTACATCATTCATATTCCGCTTGTTTCAATTCTTGACAATTCATTTGACAAAAAAGAAAAGAAAAAAAATTAAACACTGGCGGAAGAAAAATTTTGGCTTAGGTGAAAAATATATTTCTTTCTTAAAAAAAAATAGTATTCTATACATTATTGCAATACAGACATCATTTTTGTTTCAATTGACTAAATTTGTAAGAGGAGCTCCAAAAAATTTATTTTTGCGTCAAAATCTTCAGTGACCTTATGCCACCTGCCTGACGAAGTCAGATCGAACCCCGAGAAATTCATCGGGGCTAAGGGCTAGAATTTTTACGCCTGTCGTTAGGCTTAGCTTTGAGCACCATGCAGGTGACAGTACGATTTTTCTCGGTTCCACCTCAATTTAGAGGGAGAAAACTCTAGGAATGGCCAGGGGCCTCCCACCTCTCTTCCCCTTCCACGAGAGGACTAGTGGCTCGGCGGCTTTTTAGAGTACTCCATGCCGCAAAGGTACTATACATTTACAAACATCCATGTCATCTCCGGGATTCGCGAACCCAGTCCCTACGTAACCACAGTTAGCATCGCTAACCACTATACCGGTTGGGCAATTAATTACATATAATGTACGTTATTTTATTTAAGAAAAAGATTAAAAAAACAGAGTAGTTTTTTTTTTTTAATTTCATACCTAATTCCTTTTTATTATCTGTACGGAATATTATAAAAATTATATTTTATTTCTAAGAGGAAGTGTATCGTAAATCATGATTCATAATTTATCATGATACAAGTCTATTGCTAGTTTTTCTAGTACTTGACTCATTACTAAACTTCGATATCGTAAATCCAATTTTTCTTCACTAGATATTCAATAGATTGACATTTTCTACCTTAAAGTCATTTTCTCCAATTTTTTAATAAGATTTGCGCTTTTTTCTGATTTATCTTCTTTCGGTAATTAATCATTTTCAAGATCAATAGATTGTGAAATTTTAATGTCGATTATCGATGAATCAATATTTCGTGTGATTAATATAACTATTGATATAAATGAACTGAAAAAGTATGTGTCTATTTTAAAATAAATCCGCCAGCTGCTAATGAACAACGCTGTACTTTGTAAAGCTGATATTCTAATTTCTTTTTTGTACCAAAAGCTTTATTAAAATATAGGTATGTTGCTCTAAAAATAAAATATCCTAACTTGAATAAAAACAAGATAAAATATCGATTTATAATTTTATTATTACATTAGAGCACATTTGATAAACAATTTATTATGCTATCTATTGTGCTGTCCGAAAATTTCCTGCTTAGTAGGTCGCAGAAGGATAGGTCTGAGTATATTAATAGGGCAGAAAACAAATGATTTATGTACACATTTCGAAAGACAGCCCTTTAGGCATAGTCAGAAAAAGTTTTGTTAATGTACGTTAATTATTGTTAGTTTTATACCCCTTGAATATGGAATAAAATAAGTGCATTTTAAGCACTAAAGGCTTTTAATTTAATAGAAAGACAAAATGCCCCACGGACTGGCAAAAAGATATAAGCTGTTTAAAGCGAAGGTGCTGTGGCTGAAAAAACTGTGTGGAAAAAAAAAGTGTGTAAATCTAGTGTGATTTCAACCGAGAAGATCAAGAACGCTCAAATAGGCCCTCCAACGAATACAGTAAAAAGAGCAACATCCTGAAATTTTAGTTTGCTTGAAAACTGGTTTTCGACGCCAACTTATGTCATTGTTATGACAATAACATTGTTATGATAAAGCAGACGAATGTAAGTATGCTTCGAAAACTGGTTTTTTAATGTTCTTAATTAATATCTTATTAACTAATTGTAATTTCGGAATTTAAATGATTAGAATGGATTCCTCGGGTCATTTTCATTCTTTTGGTACCCTTGGCGCGTTCTTGCTTTCAGTCGTTCGTGAGAAGATAGCCGATCAGATTAAAGCACTGATACAAAATAATGTTGCAAATATTAGAATCCCCTCTCTACAAGCATTTTATGAAACTAGGCTACATAAACAATTTTTATGTATGGATTCCCCATAATTTAAAGGGAAACAATTTCATGGATGGTATATATATTTCCGTTTTCAATTCACTCTAAAAATATATCAAGGGGAGACCATTTTTGAAGCCATGGGTAGGGATGGAGAATTTGTAGTATTGTTGAGAGGAAAAAGTAAGGAAAGGGAAATGAACCACTTTTAGCCACCCCAAAAGTCGGCCCGAAGAAGTTAATACTTTGTGTTTGCTGGAATTGGAAAGGAATCGTGCATTATGTGTTTTTACCAATCAATGAGACGATAAATTCATAGAAATATTGTTCCCATTCAGACAAAATAAAGACAGTACAGTAGAATGTCGTTTATTCGAATCAATTGGAACCGGACACCATTCGGATACGCGATTGTTCGAATAACCGAACACCGAATGCGATCCATGCAGTATATGAAACCGGACACTATGCGAATATTAAAAATCATCACATGCAGGAAACGTGCTTGAAGAAAAAGCAAAATAGGTGCAAAATGTCGCTATTTTACCTTTATTGTGGAAAATAATCACTTATTTCTCGCTGTACTATTGTACACCTTCGTTTTTTCTCTGCAAGGTCTCTGAATCTCTTGAACAGCGGTAGTTGAGTAGGACAGCACTCTGATTGTTGTTCGTACCACTCCATAGCTGTCTCTAACGCAGAAAACGTCCCAGCATTTGATGGACCCTTGCTACTTTCATTGTTGTCGTTGTCCTCGTTTTCATCCATTTCATCGTCGACAGGGTCGGATTCTTCTTGCACGGAAGTCACAATCTCGTAGTCATTTAGCATTTGAAATCCACTGAGTCTTCTACATCGATCGCCATCCAGGTTTCTATATCTTCATCGCATTCTTGAAATTCTAGGATCGATTGAACAAAGTCGGTCATCTCATCCCTGTGGTCTTCATTGAAGTCTTTTTTTCGCCTTCTAAATTGACAAAAAAAAACTGATTCGGATATTTGACGCTCCGGATAATTGACTTTCGGATAAACGACGTTCTACTGTAATTGAAGAGAAACATCTATAGATAATGAATCAGAAGAGCGTCGTGTTTCATCAGAGCAGTGTCTTTTTTTACTCGACAAATGTCGTTAGAGCTCAATTGTGATGTTATACCCTATCAATCCATATTCATCAGATCTTGCAACTTCAGATTTCCACCTTCTGCTTTAATTACAAAATGCCTTTTGTGAAAAAATTCCAGCTCTTTGGTTAAGATAAAGTTTTTCACAGTAACATCTGTGAGATTCTAGAAGGGTGTGTGCAATTTTCAAGTTGCATGAAAGATGGAGAAGGGTTATAGAACACAGTGTCACATATAAATTTATTAAATGTATACTAAAATTTAAATCGCTTTCTTTTCAATTTTCATTCAAAATCTGAGTGAACATTCTGGACAACCCAATATAAAAACTTATCAAATTCCTGTGACCTAATGAATTACAATTTTAAACAAATAACTGCTTTTAAAGTAATTTTGTAAAGAATAAATAAAGCTAATAAAGTTTAAAATATATAAAGTCTCTCCTGGGAAACTAATGACAACGAAGTGAATGCTACTTATCGCATCTCGTGTTAAGTTAAAATCAGTTTGTTATAACATAAACAACCAAAAATAATAGTTATCCTATTTATTCAAAAATCAAACTAAGATTGATGTTTTTTCGTTAACAAATGTTTTGACGCTTGCTTAAAAAATTTTAGTTTGTTTGCAATGATATCTTTTCTAAAAAATGAAACTCATTTTAGTGAAATTTTTTAGTTTAGTTATATTGAATCCAAAATTTAACATTTTACAATGAAACACTTGAAAGGAACTTTCGGAGTAATCGTTCCGTTCGAATTCTTCCACTTCGGAATTCGAATCTTTCACGGTAAATCCGATATTTTTTATCGATTTTAAAGAAAAGAAGACTCCTGTAAGGAAAGTAAGACCAGCCATTTGATATATCGAGTAAGCATCAGTTTAAATAAACTTAAAGAAAAAGTAAAATTCAAATAAAAATTTTAAAAAAGATAAAATTAGAAATTGTTGCACTTCACGGGTGCTTAATTTTAAAAAGCAGCTCATTAAACAAATATTAAGCTATCTTTTTGTAAATAATGAATCGATTGTTCTGCTGGTTTGTAAAGCGTAGGATGTGTAATAAATACTTGAATTAGCCGTATTTTTAAACACACTTTATACTGCCGAACTAAGAGAGGTTCAAATATTTCGCCACAAACATTAATCGTGAGGAACTTCTCTTATTTTAAAAAAAAATTTTCTTTAATTGATCTTACTTTTATTTATAGTAAGAATAAGTGATCTACTATTAGACGTTAATTAAATGAATCATTTTGCATCATATTTAAATTACGTTGAGGTTTGAGATTGAAAAACTTAAAACTATATATTTATAGTGCATTACACTAAGAAATGTTAATAAACTATAAATAAACTCTTAATGATCTAAACCAACTATATTAATTTTATTATTCATAAAATTGTCAAATATTCATTTACACTCTATTCCAAACACAATATACACTATGTCACAAAAAATATATGCAATCAAAACAAAATCGAGCTACTATCAAGAAACTTGGCTGGAATGTAGTCTGGTAAGAAGCAAATGATTATAATTTCGACTATAACGAGACAAGGGTAAGTGCGCTATGCGCATATGAGATGTGCAGCTGTAAAATTTAAAAGCAGGATTGCTCGTGCCATAGTGTTATTCAAACAAATTTGTCGACTTGGATGACGGTATTGTGACTGGAAATGCCTCGGCGACATAACCGGCGACAGTCTGAACAATTGTCAGACCTTGAGTGGGAGCGTATAGTATGTCTCAGAGAAGCAGACAGGTCAAGCAGGCGTATTGGCCACCACCTCGGTTGGAGCTATATGGTACTTGCTCGATGTTGGCAATAATGGATAACGCAAAAGATAATTTACCATCGCACAGGGTCAGGGTGTCCCAAGAACAAAAATACACGCTATGTTTGAGGAATCATAAGAGCGGCCACGTCCTCACCAAAAACGTCGCCAGAATCGACTCAACACTATTTACCACCTTCCAAATATCCGGTGATATGAATGGAAACCATTCGGATACGACTGGCAGACGCAGAAAAAAAGAGCCGATGACAAATAAGACGTCTACCACTGACCTCACATCACAGGCAATGTCGATTGGGATTTTTCCGACCTCAGGCAAGTTGGAGAGACCGACTGGAGACGTGTGATTTTCAGTAATGAATTCTGATTCAGTCTCAATGCTGATAACAAGTGCATACACATGTGGAGGAAGCCAGGCTACTCGTCCCATCCAGTATTTGTTGTCGAGAGGCATATGGTAATTACACAAGGAGTGACAGGGTGGGGAGAGATTTGTTGGAACTCTCGATCATCTCTAATTGTCCTTCAAAGCACTTTGAAGGCACACAGTTGCGTGGGCGATATTTTAAGGTATCCGACTACGTTCGGAACCGTGATTCTAAAAAAGCACATAAATGGATAATTTTCATGTTATTTAGTGTCACTTAGATTAAAATACATGCATAAAATTATTTTAACGACATTTTGACAAAAAAAATTATTTAAATACAATATTTTCTCAAAAAATTAACTTAGAATAGTCCTTTTTCCAAATGTTCTCCTTTTGTGAAAAATGCTTCTATCGTAATAATATTTTGTCTGTATATATCTCAGACCTCTCTACAGAGGCTCAACTAGAATTTTTGAAAAAATTCACATTATTTTCAGAGTTACCACGAATTTAAATAATTATTGGCGCGTTTTTGTCTTAAAATTGCTCCCCTCTGTTGTCGTAAAATATGGATAAACCCACTTCTAAGTTATATATTTCAAACATTCTAGTTGAGCCTCTGTACAGAGGTCTGAGCTATAGACAGGCAAAATATTATTATAATAGAAGCATTTTTCACAAAAGGATAACATCTGGAAAATAAATTATTCTAAGTTAATTTTTTGCCAAAATATTGTATTTAAATAAATGTTTTTTGTCAAAATGTCCTTAAAACAATTTTATACATGTATTCTAATCTAAGTGACACTAAATATCATGAAAATTATCCATTTATGAGCTTTTTTAAAATCATGGTTCCGAACGTAGTCGGATACCTTAACATCATTGTCTTTGCTGTCATGTAGCCCAGGTGTTATTTATCGGCAAGACAACGCTCGTCCACAGACTTCGCAACTCTCCCAGTAATATCTTCATGGATATGAAGTACCTCCCTCGTCTACCAGGTCACCAGACCTTATGCTAATAAAACCCGTTTGAGACGGTCTTGGACGACAACTGCAGATGTCCCAGAATGCGTTAATTAACCTCCCAATAGCAAAGATTTAGACAGGATCTTCCTCAGGGGGTTTTAGGTGACCTTGACCTCCTTCATTCAATGCTACACCGTTTATTGGCTTGTACAGCTGCCAGAGGTGGATTTACTACCTACTGATTACAAGCCATACCTTCTTATCCCGTGATCACTTGCGCGGGGTGTTCTGTACACCCCAGCCGCAAGAACGTTCTCACAGGATTCTAAAAAGAATGTGCAGAACCCCGATTTTTTCTGTAGCTGCACATTTTAGGTCATTGAACCTTCAAGCCTGATTCAATCCCTCTTTCCCGAACGATTGGAATGCAATGACCTTCAAAAGTTTATCTGGGGGGCTGAGAACTCCCGCGAGAAGTTGAGCATTTGTATGCAGTCTGCTCTGAATGTTTGGAAAATGATTAAAATATTATTTTTCTATATACTTTCTACTATCATTATCTCATTAATTGTAAAGTATATTTATTACTGGTATATACATTTTATATATATACTGGTTTATGCAAAAGTATAAAATTATGTGTTTTAAAATGAAAATTTTGTATGTTTAGTTTAAATTAATGTGTTAGTCTCATTTGTATGCAATAAATTTAATAATTTTATTTGTATAATACAAAAAACCTCTTGTACTTTATAAATATGTATCATAATGACTTAATTTTATTTTCATAATTAAATACACGTGCTAAAAGTTTGGGGTGTTCTCTAGACCCCGCGAGTAACGATGGTAGCAAAAACAGGCGCGAGTGACCGCGGGTTAATAAAACAACCTATTCTTCTGAATTTGCAATCTCTCTCATTTGCTTATCTTTTCATACACTACATACATGTCAAGTTTCGTGATAGTAGCTCGTTTCCTTCCAGGTGCATACATTTTTTTGTGATTGAGTGTATTTGCATATTCTTACATTAACCATAGTTTTAGAATTACATATAATTCACTCTTATGCTGTTTTATTTATATCGAACTAAATATAAATATTCTTATTACCAAATAAAATTTATAGCATATTTTCATCAATAAAATTAAAATATTTAGCATTACCAATAATCAATAAAAACTATTTCCTTCAACCAATTAATTAAGATCCTACTAATCAATAGACAATTATTTATAAATGCTTGAAAATTTCTAATTGATTTATGAAAAATATGTCATTATATATTATATAAACAGATATATCTAAAATGTGCAGACCTTTTTTGAATAATAAAGCAAATCATATTTGTTGTTAATAACAACAAAAACTGCTAACAAACCCTTAGGAACTTAGTAATTTATAGACTTTCAATTCGATTTGGAAAACTTCCGTAATAAAATCCTCTCCGTAATTAATGGTATGTTAATACAATTCATACAATGAAATATATATACCTCAATTACAATATATACAGAATCGCTCAGAGGTATCAATATTTAATTTCATGAATTTTAAATTAATTAGTTAGGAAACTACACAGATGATGAGAGCTTAATTCATGAAATATGAATAGTTAATTATCTTAAGAGAGAATTGTTTATAAAGATTAAGATGGCTCTTTATTAAGAATTAATTTCCATAAAAATATTTTGCGTTTAAAGAAATTATTTTAAGAGGTTACATTCTTGCAAATTAAAAGCAATTTAAAAATATTTATACAGTATAGAATGAGAAAATATAGATTTTTTGTAATTTTAAATTATTACTTTAATATGATAATCTATGTGCAGTTATACTTAATCTTTTTTTCTTTTTATATATTTTTTTTTATTTTAATCACTACTTAAATCACTACATTTAACAATTCTGGTTTAAGTTTAATTCTTGTAGACTGTTTGCTTAGTAGTTTTTCTTTTATCAAGATAGAAGCAATAGAATTTTATCTGCAATTTAAGGCTGTGTTCATTCTTCTGTTCTGTCTCAGAATAAAATCGAACTCGTAAGGATTTTTTGGGTTAAGAGTGTTCATCATCATAGAGCGTCCTTGAAATTTTAAAAAACTTTATAAATGCACCATTTTAAACTTAAATAAAAAATTAATTCTGTTTTTATGTTAGTATATTTTAATATATATATATATATATATATATATATATATTACCAATCAAGTACATATTCAAGTTATATTATCATCCAATGGTAATGTATTTCATTATTTCTCAAACTATTAGAAATATTTTGGTTAATTTTTAAAAACATTAACTTATGTAAATCATGTGTAGGGTTTGAAAAATGACAGTTTAATTTTCTTGTAAAGAACCAAATGAGTGTAATCTGTAAGTGACAAAGAATGATGAAGCCCCCTGAAACTGAACCAAGAAGCTTTAAATAGACGCTTTTATTTCTCACAAATGTTTTGTCTTCTGTATTTATATCTTAAACACCAATAACAAACAAAAGTTCTGTTTACCTTTTTGCGCTATATACTAAAATTGGATTTTCAAAAACTACTCAAGGGATAGGTTTTTCAAATGGTTTGCTGTTTCTACCTTCACAGTCTAATATCTTTTCGAAGTATATAAATGTACCTGACATGTGTTATGTTTAAAAGTTAAACGTATTTTTATATGATTCAGAAAGATAAAATTTCTGAACTTCTTTTACATCCATAATTCATAAGGTTTGTAAGATTTATAAAACAGAATTTCAGCACACGCACATTAAATCCCTTATAAAAGTTTAAAAACACAATTTTCCTCCAGTTTTTCTTTTTTTACAGCTTTGTATTTATTTTATTTATTTTTACGCAATCTATTTTATTTTTCGTGAAGGAATAAAAAAGGTTTAACACGGAATATGTTGATAGTAAATAGATTATTTTTATAAAGCTCTCATGTGTTCCGGTACGAATTTTTTATACTCATCCGTATATTATGGTATTATACCTATGCTGAAACTGCCAAAATCAGAACTTATTTACAGAGTGTTAGTCTAAAGTAATTTTAAACTGTTGTGATTTTTTTGAAACTTTTGAAGAATAAATTATTTTTATTTAAATTTAATAAAATGTTTCTTCAAAATTGTCTTCGATGTCCATGAATGTTATAATTTAAGCTATTTAAATTTAAATAATTGAGAGTCGCCAGCTTAAATAATGGCCAATGCATTGAGTAAATGTTAAAAAAATATTGTATTTAAAAAGCATTCGATTGTTTTATATAACAGCCCATGTTGTTTAACTTTTTTAATAATTAATTAGTATATCAATTTTTTAAGCAAGTATTATTAAGTGAAATACATTACATATAATTCGCTTTAAAAATAGCAACAAAATTCTAGTTAAGTAATATTCAGTTTCAAATAATATCAATTAAAATTTATCTATATTAAGCATAATATATATATATAACCAGTTAATTATGCCTGGAAACATTTTATGCGTAGCAACTCTCAAAATAGTTTTTATCCTCATAAAGGCAACATATGGCATAGTCTTGAAATATATTTAATTACTACTACATAAAAATTATTTATAGATAAATTAAAACATGTCCGCTGCTAAGAACCGAAAATATTTAATACATTTGGAAGCAGGAAAACCTTCTTTGAAGATAATATTATAAGAAATATTACATAGAATTATGACAAAAACTGTATAAAACAGAGATTGTCATTGAATTATATTCGAAGAAAAAAATAAAATCTTTAAAATATACCTGTGCACGAATTCGACAATTTTATTTTAGTAAATCTAATCTGAATTCCGTTAAATTGATAAGTTCCTCTCTTGTTCGAGAAACTAGACACATTTTTCAAAGAACACTAATTCTTTAAGCTGCGAATTAAGGATTATGATAAAAGTAAGCTTCTACTTAAGATATATAGAAAAATAACTGATTTACCGAAACGAGAAATACAAATGTAATTTGCAACTCTGATACATATCTGATTTGGAATAATGACTACTCTGTATCTGTCCAAAATCATATGCATAATCATCCGTGCATGATCATCTATCATCAATAAGACTTGTTCAAACAAATATTATTAGATTTTTAGTAATTCCTTAAAAAGTGAGACACGGCCTTATTTACTTTAGAGTTTTTCTCAAGAAGAAATTTTGAAAATGAAAGTAGAAATAGATTTGGCACCAGTTCATATTATGTCATCCTGAATTTACAAAAGAACGGAAACCGGATGCATTAATATTTATTTATTTAGCGAAAAAGTACTATGCAAAATATTCATCATAACAACTATTTTTAAGGCGCACCCGGTTTTTTGTTGGTATCTAGACTAAGAATGGTTTTTAAATAAATGTCTCGAAATACGTATTCATTAGTCATTGTCCATTTATAAAAGCTATTCTAAAAACAAGTTTCTTTATTTTTGAAAATATTTGAGAAACTGAATCAGATTTTATGGAACGTTCTTAATAAAATATTCAATCAACACAATCTTGCCCTATTTATTAAAATATTTATGTTATTATTATGTTATGTGTATCAGTGTATTATCACTCATCGAATAGAGTATGGGACGTATACTACTCGTAATCATACTCCATGGACGATGTCGATTTTTTAGCATCATGAAAATCTACCGACTTAGGCCAGGGTCGAATCCGCAAACTTGGGCGTACAAGGCCAGTACCTATTCCACCCAGCCGGCCATATTGACCAATTAGAATATACCAAATATATAATAACTTTTAAGATTTTTTTATATATAATGATTCATATATTTAACATTGTGGTTGATATTTAGTCAAAATCATTTCACCCAGTATATAACTAATAGACCCAGTATATAAGTTCAATCATTTTTTCCAGTATATAAATAATATAAAAAAAAAGAATTTTACTGTCAATACATACTTAGGTCAACAAAGAAAATTTTTATTTTAGTTAATTAAATATAATTAATGAATTAATATTTGGAAAAACTTATTAATATGAAGTGCTATTCACTACAAGTTTAAAAAATATATATTTGAAGCCACGAAAAAAAATTTGTTAGAATAACTTACTGGTGCCACCTATTGGTGCTAGTTCTAACTTCACCAAAAGTAACGCAGATTAAATTTAAAATTAAAAAGTAAAATTTAACTAATGAATTAATATTTGAAAAAAATCTATATTAACAGCAAGTGACATTCCTTACAAGTTTAAAAAAATGTATTTGAAATTCATTGGATGAATGAAAAGAATTTTATGAACGATTAAAAAACCTTGAACAAGATATATATATGTAAATAAATATGTGTATATAAAGAGAGAGTACACTAATAGTAGAAATTGAAAAATAATCCACAAAGGGAAACTATTTTAATTCTTTTGTAAATATTTTGCTATCGACTTTATGTCCTGTTACAAACTATTCATAAAAATGTTTAAAATACAATTGTAAACCTTTAACTTCAATGCGACATTCATAAAAGATTAATGATGGCAACACGATCGAAGTTCTGAGAACTGTGAAACGCTCGCTTTATTGTTTTAAAATTGATGGGACTGCATTTTGAGGTAGAAAATCAGCAAATAAATTGCAGCTGTTTCCTGTTATACGAGAAAAATAGAAACATTATGTCAATTGCTGTGAAAAATTGTATGAAATGAGAAAACAGACACGGAAAGTTTTCTTTAGAGCTCACTAAATCTATCACTCAGATGTTTTTTTTGCTTGTCAGAGATTGAAAGAAAGAAATTTAAAAAATGATGTTTCAAGTCGTATAATTTTTCAATTATCAAATAGGGATAAAGCCTATTTTAACCTAACATCTTTTTAAACGAAGCAAAAGAAAATAAATATACCAGTGCAGCTCCTTTTTAAATATCAGTCTTACCTAATACATCCCAAAAATCTACTGTATTTATTCGAATCTAAGCTGCACTGTTTTTACAATTTTAATGCTACGGAAAATCAGGTATGGCTTTGAATCGAAAGCGGAAAAATTCGTTCGATGGAGAAAATTGAACATAATAGTGACGGTTAGAGCAATTACAGTTCCATGTACATATTTTTAGTTAGAGCTATTATATTCCATGTACATTGTAAGTTTTTAATACTGATAAAATAAATTAATTATTCATTTCTTATTAATTCTTACTTCAATTTTTTTTTTTATTTCGTAAATACCGGATACCAATAAACTATTTTACACCTTTTTTTTTAATTTATTTTTTACAAAAACATGTAAAGAGTTTGGTGCGTGGTTTAGAATAAATGGAAGCTTAGATTCGATTTAATATGAAATCTCGTATAAAAAAAAACAAAATTGATAAGATTTTCTGAGCCTTAGAACAGATAGAAATGTTTTAATCAAAATTTGTTCGTATTTATATAAGTTTTTTTCCCTATACTTTTATAAATATCATTTTAACAATATTACTTTTAAGTTTTTGCTTTAAAAGAAGTTTTATTTTTGATAAGTAAATTATCGCTTATTTCCTTCAGTTACATGACAAGAAAATCGTTTGCTAGAGATATAATTTCTTGCTATGTGTATTATAATAAATAAAATTGTACAAAAGAATTTTAAATACGATGAAAAATGTGCTCTAATATCTAACATTATGTTTTTATTTATCTTCTTGCTCTAATAAATATTTTTAAAGGTTTCTCTTTAATATTGTTTAACTTAAACAATTTAAATAGGTAAATACATTTTAAAAGATTACTTCCTTTTTAATATTATTTATTGATTTAGGCTGATTAAAAGAATTCGGCAATTTGTGGGCTTTTTTTTTAAATATCTCGTACTCTTACTCGGAAAGTTAACTTCTATATTTTTAAATATTATGAAATAAATGACACAGGATGAAAAATTGTGAATGCTAATTAAATATTTGGCCTCGGGGACCATTTCATAAATATCCGAAAGAAAAGCCATAAATCAAAAGAAATTGAATTTAAAGGCACAATAGATTATCGCATACAATGATTCAAAATAAGGGGAGGAAGAGGGTTCTCCATTAAATTTTCTGAGAAGTTTTTGGAAAAAAAAAATATATATATGGCAGTAATTACTTTCTTTCAGTAAACTTTGGTTGCAATTTTTATTGACTCTATATAACTCGGAGTGTTCGTAAAATCTTTTTGTTATCTATTATTATACTTATTATTTGGAAAATAATTGCATTTACTTCGATTGTGGGTTGCAAATGTCTTATTTTCAAACAAAGTAAAGCGTAAACAGTTCGTGAAACTATTTAAATTATTCTCATTAATCTTGATTTAGATACATTTAAATATGACACTAAAAGTATATTTTTTAATTCTCTTCATTGCACGAAATTTTAGTCCATTCTTTATTCAAATATGTTATAAATGAGTTTGGTGATTTAAATCTTTTCAATTCTTTGAATGATACGGATTTTTCTTCTGAATATTACATCCATTTATTTTAATGGTATTGCTACTGATTAATCTTCATATCGTTGATTAACTTGGGATATATTTTTGTACAAATTGATAAGAGACTGTGATGGAAAATATCTCTTAATTTAGTGAAATATTAATTAAATCTGTTCATTTTTCGTGACATAAAAATACTTTTAAATCTTTTCAAATCCCAAGATCTTTTCAGTAATGCGAAAGCTATTTTTTTCATATTTAATTCTAAAGTCGTTTTCTTTTAAGTAGCTTCTATAGATTCATTTTAATAGCTGATAATAAATATAAAAAACATAATAAATTTAATGTAAACTACAAAACTATTTGCAAAATTAAAACTCCATGAAAAATTTTCAGATATTAAATGAGATTTATTCCTTGTATTAGTTCAAATGGTTTAAATAAGTGATAAAAAAATAAGGGCAAAAATGCTACACTGTGGGACTGAATAATACAGATTCTGAATGTCATGCTGACCTCTCATTTCAGATGACCTCTAACTGATAACAAATCTCATCCTCATTCTCAGCCCGACAAGGAACACAAGGGCACTAATATCTCACACATGATCAATGGGCAGTATATATGAGAAAAAGTGGAGCCTGAAACGCATTGAACAAGTTTTTTAAATTTCGAGAAATATGTGGACGTGATTTTCTTCTTTAAACTCGGCTTCAGAAATGCTTTGCAAAATACTACGACTTTTGGCTCCACAACTTTCCTGATGTAGTGCATGCAGTTCCGGATTACTACAATTTGAAGTAAGCGAAATTGCCCATGATATCCAATGGCCCCCTATAACATAACGAGAGGCGTTCACCCAATATAAAGATGTCTTATATGTCTAAATAAGACATCTAAGGAGAAAACTCATATCTCTGCAGAGCGTATTGAAAGCACATCCTGATTCTACGGGAATTTTTTCGAGAAAACTGTTTGAAGTCAGTTGACACACCATTGTAGATGTTGTTAAGCCTATTGTAGCCAAAGGCATCGATGGTGCAGTATCAAGAGAATCTTGAGCAGAAGAATCCTTGCATGTCTCCTATGACACGACAGATATTGATTATGAATAGTGAAGACAAACCTTAGACGTACCCTAATGCTGTGCCAATGTATAAGTGAATATTGTACGTGATATCATCGTCAAAAGGCTATGGTGTGTCTTCTCAAGATGATGTCGTATTACGTAGCGAAGTGCCATGGTTTTATGTTATCTGGTTCTCTATGGCTCATCTCTTTCATATGTGTGGGATTTTGTGACATTATAACCCATGAAAATGGTGATTTGGCGATGCAAAACCCTATCTTTGAAAAAACTGTCTGTATCGCCCAGCTTGAACTCCTTATGTTGCTCGTAATCCACTTTGCGTTTCTGTATAGGCTTATTTATTTTTAAAAAATCAGTTGCAGTAGGCAGGTGACGATAAACTCTTTCACATTTCAATGTACCTTTTTTAAAATGCTTTTTTAATATTCCTGGCTCACTTAGAATTTAGACAGTTTTTCAGACATATACGTACGTGATCTCTTTTTAATTCTATTCGTTGGCACATCATTCCCCATTTATCACACATTCTCTACTAGTTTCGTTCTCAAATCTGTATGATTCCTTCATAGTATTGAACTTTTCACAAATAGTATTTTATATCACAGTTGAAATTAAGGTAGATATTCGTTGAACAAATAAAACAAGAGTTGTTTCTAAACTCAACTTTATAGCATGCAGGTATAATAATAAAAGTAAGTAAAATAATAATTTATGTATAGTTTGCTACATAAGGAAATTTTAGTCTTGAAAATATTTATGCTAATTAAAATAATGTCTCCAAAGTTTTTTCACTTTTAAACCCATAAAATTAGTCAAACTAGAGACTCTCTCATATTTTATCTATCATGCTTCAATTAGGATTTAAATAATTCATTTTAATTGGGTAAGTAGGTAAGAAAAAAAGAAAATTCATTTTAAATACTTAATCTTCTTACTTTTAAGATCAATACATTATGTGATTAGAAGCTTTTGATTCGTATTTAGACATCCATCTTAATAATTTAGTTTTTCCAAAGTAAAAATAATTTTTAAAAAATCAACGTATTGTCGATAAAAAAATATAAGTAATGCTCACCTTTACTTTTTTTTATAAATCTATGCTATTCCATTATAATTAAATTAGAAATTTTTTACGATTTACTTGTGCGTGTTTAATTTGATTATAAAAATGCATTACGATATTGTTTTTATGTGCATCGTATTTTTCAAAAAATAAATACATTTTTAAACAACTGAGTCTTAAGAATAAAATGTTTTGTGAAATCTGTTACTAAATTACTTAGTTAGAAATTTAATTTGAATACCTTATTACTTCTATCACTTTCCCATTTAATCTTTGAATTTTATTCTTTTCTAGATTTTATTTCTAAATGTGTTAATTTTAGGCTCTTGTATAAATTTTGGCAGTCATTTTAAGAAAATGCAGCTCTCTTTTTTATAATTGATTTAGAACTTATTCTGTAATCGGTTTTCAAAATTCTTCTATATTCCCCGAGTGGTACGCTTTCAAAAAATTTTAATGCTTTTAAAGGGTATTTTTGTACATTTGTGAGCATATTATCTTCAAAATCGTCTTTAAAAATTTCAAAAATTCCTCAAAATTACTCAAAATTTATAGAATCTTGAAACCTTAAAAGTTTCTTTATTCATAGAAGAGCTCATGGCAAATCTCTTAATTCAATTTAAAACACAATTGCTTTGCAATCCAAATTTATTTCATATGTATTCAAGTAAATTCATCGAAATGAATCTTACCGCCATTAGAACCGGTAGAATAAAAAAAATCCCATGTAATTATACTTAGCATTCCTCTTTCTACAATAAAAAGATACTCGTTAGCGGGTGGGCCAATCTCTAATGATATGCTTTGAATTACACAAAAACTTCGGGCAAAAACTTTTTACATCCCCTTCTCCTCAAAGACTGAAAAGAATTTCCCATCCTGATCTAATTTAATAATCACTACTGTAAAAGAAATCT
>BMAV01022123.1:64796-85387 GCA_019973955.1 Trichonephila inaurata madagascariensis | reverse complement strand
ATATAAATATACAGTTGTTTCTATGCATGTGTTTTACACAAAATAAATATTTTTAGCGTACAATTTACAAAGATTTTGTACATATACTGACTCTCAATAATTAAGTTTTTTTACAATGGTTATCATTGGGTTTAGATATTACTTATGTATAAGAGGCTAAATTTCATCCATGGCTTATTAAGATACAAAAATGTATGAACAAAAAAAAAGATTTACTTAGAAACTTCGAAGGGCAAAATGAATTAAATATTTAAATATTGAAAATCTAGTGAAAAAAATAAAACAAAATTGCTATATTTTATTATATAAGGCTGACGATGAAAACTCTGAAACACTTTTAAAAGATTTTGAGTAATTTTTTGTAAACAGTAGTTTCGGCTGATATTTTTTCAATTCTAGAAAGGTTTCGTTTCTTTAAGGCACTTTTAGATTTAAGTTTTAGACTAATTTATCGTAGATAATAAAAATCTCTTGTCCCTTTTTCTCATTCTTTCCAGCATCTGTAAATCATCTTTTTATTATTATTATTATCTTCGTTGTTATTGTTGTTGTGACTATTATTGGAAATTTTAAAAAGTCAACTGTTACAAGTTGTAGAATTATCGGGAAAATGGTAAAAAACTAACAAGTGAATTAAAATAAATGTAGGAATTATCCAGAGAAATTGCCTCTTTTTAATAATCTCTAAAAACAAACTGAAACTGTATTTGAACGCGAGTGAGTGAATATTAACGTCGCACTGTTCAGCTACACGAGGACTTCTGGCGTCGGACCTCTTAATTTTGAACCATGGTCAAGTGACGAGGACGATTAAATTAAACTCAAGTTGAAATCGTTATTAATATTTTTCAGATAAATATAATATTTCTAACCAATTTGTTTTAACAAGGGTGTCGGAAAGCTAAAATCTTATATTTTGAAAATTTGACATTTTTACATTTTCAAATTGTATAGATTTTAACCTTTCCTAAAATACCTTACTTTAACCTCGAGGGTATTTAGAAGCCCTTAAAACCTATTTTTAAATGATCATTGAATCTGGGCCGCGTCCATTTTAATGGCGAAAAACGTAAACAAAGTACTTCGTTTTTGCTTAAAAGTGTAACGTCTGATATACACCAAAACATGTATCTTTTATTTTAAATTGAGCCTTTTATTTTTTTTTATTTCCTAGCCGATTAGAAGTCTCACTGTATACATTAAAATCAATTTATCTCAAAATGTAAATTTTAATGTGCGATGTATCTTTTCTAAGAAACTACTGTTCACAAGTATGTAAATTTTTTATGAAATATTTATAATGTTGTCTAATACATACTGAAATGAGCGTTTTGAAAAAAACTCAAAACTTTCTTTTTTACAAATTTTTTAAGTTAAAAATTGGTTTAAATTTCGCAATGTTTGATAAAATATTTCATAATTTGTTGAAAAATTCAAAATTAGCTAAAAGCTCTTTTCAGTATTATGAAAAAGGTGTTCTTTAATTGTATGAAAAATTTTAAACGTGTACATTTAACAGAATTTGAGAAAAGGTACATCGAAAACAGCCAATTTAACATTGTCTGTATAGAGAGAGAGAGAGAGATTTCCAACTCCCCTTAAAAAAATTAATTTTACTTAAACGCACACATTTCATTTATATTCCCTTTCATGAGCTTATTTTTAAAGGTAAGTAGGGAATATACAATAATGATTCAGAATGAGATTTCCCTTTTCCCCTACGGGGTTTGTTGTCTCAGTTAATCAGAGGTGAAATGTCTCAGGGATTCTATAGCAATCTTTCTCCATTTCCTACCTTTTTTTTTTCTTTTTTGTTGTTGTTGTTGTTGTTATATCCTCTTTTTGCTTCCTTTAGTACATTCAAATATTTTTGTCTGGAACACAAATACATGTCTTTTATGCAAATAAATTATTGCTCGAAGGATATTGACCAAATATGGTCTATGTGCAAATAAAACCAACTAAAGAGCCATATTTGCCATTTACGTATAGGAGAACGTACTTTATTCAAGAAATGGAGGACATATTTTATACAAGAAAAACGGAATAAACAAAACAGAAACGAACAGTATGCTAAAATGTTTGTGAGTGTGTATGATAATATCTGTTTGACAATAAAATCAAAGTGTAGACATTTATAAAGTTTATTGTAGATAATATGATCCAATCTTTTTTATCTTGTAGACCCCCTGAATCTTCATCATAAGCATGTAGACCTTTATATGCGCATATGCAATATTCATAAATAGGATCTTCATATGTATAATTTAAAAAGCTACTAATCCAATAATTGAATTGCTGAACGAAATATTTTTTTGTAGGTTATAAAGATTTAAACAATTCCAACATCCAAATATAAATTATAATTTTTAAAAATTCTAATTGATAAGACTAATGCATATTGTATTTAAAGGCATAACAACAAAAATCAAAATCCAGTATTCTATTCAGACAACATTTGTGTATTTATTCCAGCTGTATTAGGTAAATAGGCCCCACTAATGACATACTTGTATCCGATACCTTTTTTTGTTACTGAGTAAATTAATTGGGATAATCTTCATTCTTCATGAAATTCACAGGTAAATCGTCTTCAACGGCATTTTGTAACAAAAAGAGGTTAGCCTTGAATGGTGTAAAGTGGTTTAACCATTAGTACACTGCTGGCCACCGTAAATGCAACACCCTAAAGGAAGCATGCAAATAAAATGAAATTTACAACATGCATTAGTGGAAGTGAGATACGCAAATGATTAGAATTTCAGCGCAGACACACATCACGCGCGCTTGTGGCACCACCTCAAAGCGCTATTTAAGGCTTGGAGATTTCAACGATTTCAAGTTCGGCAATTGTGTTTTTCTTGTGGTTTTTTCAAAAACCGATCAGTAATGTCTCGTAGAAAACAGCAACCAGCTTTTGATCAAGTACATCCGAGTTCGACAGAGGAAGGAAAGTGGCCTACCGAGATTGTGGATTATCTTTCAGGGAAAAATCGGTAGTCGTGTTTTACGAAACCAAAAAACTGTAATGCGGATGTGTGACCGTTGGATGCAAGAGAGTATAACGGACCGACGTGGTCGATCGCATCCACCTTAGTGCACCACTTCACGCGAGGACAGGCAAATTGTGCGCATGACAGTAACGGATCGCTCAGTAACATCACGAACCATAGAACAGCACGTTGAGTCTGTAACGCATCATTCAGTGTCTACGCGTACCATTCGACGCCATTTACAGTAGAGTGGTCTGTATGCAAGACGTCCATTACTTGGTCTACCCTTGACGCAGAGCCACAGACGTCTCCGTCGCCAATGGTCGGATGAAAAAAGGATGTGGGTGGCAGAATGGAATTAAGTTGTCTTTACTGACGAGTAACGCATCTGTCTGCAACACCACGATGGTCAGATTCGAGTCTGGAGAAACCGTGGGGAGAGGATGCTGAACAGCTGCGTTATGCACCGCCACACTGGTCCTGCATTGGGTATTATGGTATGGGGCGGTATTGGATATCACTCTCGCACACTCCTCTAGTACGCATTGCCGGTACTTTAAACAGCCAGCGTTACATCTCCGAGGTGTTGGAGTCAGTTGTCCTTTCTTACCTACAGGACTTGGCCACAGCCATATTTCAACAGAATAATGCACGACCACACGTGGCACGCATTGTCCAAAGGTTCTTCGTCAATCATCAGATTGAATTGCTTCCCTGGCCGGCTCGCTCTCTGGATCTTTCGCCGATAGAAAACATGTGGCCCATGGTTGCTCAATGATTGACCCAGATTACACCCTCTTCTGCCACACCAGATCAACTTTGGCAACGTGTGGAAGCTACTTGGTCTGCTGTACCTCAAGAACACATCCAAAGTCTCTTTGAATCAATGCCGAGGCGTGTTGCAGTGGTGATCTCCAACAATGGCGGCTACTCTGGCTAATGATTCTGGCAGGAACCACACTTTACAGAAGTCTATAAATTTAATCATTTGATACTTGGTCAACATGTCATCTACAAAATAAATTTTGTTGTAATATCTCTTGTCTTTCTTGGTGTTGCATTCATAGTGGCCAGCACCGTATATCCTCGTAAGGTAAATACTGATCTTCAGAGAAAATTATTGTCTGCTGGTGTAAATATTCATTCATCGACAGTACGGTGAAGACTTATTGACGCTGAGAGATGAGGAGGAATATCATTAAAAATTAGTTATTTACACATGTAATGATAAGCAAATGTTTGTAACCGGCCAGGAAATACCAATTCTGGACTATTCAAAAGTGGAATAAGCTTGTTTTCGGTGCCGAAAAGCATTTTTTCTGAAGGGGTTTTGATCAGTATTTGTGAGGCGAAGTATTGGAGAACTCATCAGGAAACATCTTAATCGTACAGTTAAGTATCCTCAAAGGAGACTGGTTTGGGGTTATTTTACATCTATAATGGGCTTGGAAACAGTAAAACTTGAGTAAATGATGAACTTCAAAAAATATAATTCAATACTAGAAGACAAAGTTCTGCCTTTTATACAAAAGTTCATTGAAGGTGTTGTGTGTTTCAGGAAGATTTTGCTCCCTGCTATAAATCTAAAGTTGATTCTAAAAAATTCAAGAAAATAAATTAATAATTCCGATTTGGTTCATTTAATCTCCAAATGTAACTCATATTGAAAATTTGTGGAGAATTGTGAAGATACTTGTAAATAAGACATACTTCTCAGAAAGTTATGCAAAAAAGTTTGTTTTCCTGACGATGTCGTCAAACATTTAAGCTCTAAATTAGGGGAATTCGTGTCGGAAAGTATATAGGTAAGGTGACCAATCGTCCTGTTTTAGGAAGGACAGTCATTCTTTTATAGTTTCTTTCCTTCCCAGAAAAGTGTCCTCCTTTTTAATATTTTAAAATTAATCTGTTAATCTCTATATTCAGAGATGCCAAGCATAAAGCAAAAGTTTGCCAATGAAGTGTAGAATTTTTACCAAACATGTTTCAAATATTTCGAATCATGATCTGAAACAAATATCACAGGAAATATCAGTTTTCAATAGTGTTTTTTGACTTCATCGCTAGTAATTTGAAAGGATATGGAGAACTGAGTTATAAGTTTTTATCAAAAGAAATGCCTGATATTAAATTCGATGACAATTTTCTGTTCCAAGGAATCAAAAAGACTGAATGTATATTTAAATTCTGATAAATTAGAGCAGTGGGCAAATCAACATTTTGAAATCGATAAAAGATGGGTGGAAATATTTAACGATTTCAACAATGGACTCATTCTGAATGAAAATTTAATTATTCTTGTTGAAAGTACATTGTACTGCCCTGAAACTAATGCAGCAGTTGACAGAGTTTTTTTCAACCGGTAAAGATTTTTGGACAAGTGATAAATCAAGATTGAATGTTGATATTTTAGCTGCAGCACTTTCCGTAAAATTCAATATAAAAGATATTTTTCGCTCCGAAATTTCAGATATATATTCAAAAATTATACATATTGACAAAAAAAAATCCTTTTAAGTAATATTCGTTTAAGTAAATAATTAAAAGGAATGTAAGTGTATGAATGCACTTTTGTTTCAATTAACAAAATGTTTAATATATTTACTTTGTAATTTTTTTCTTAAATTTTTCTTCCTTCTTTTCATTATAAAAAAATTGGTCACCTTAATATAGGACAGGGGTCTCCAACCTTTTAGTTGTGGTGTGCTAAACCACTCTAACAATAAGATTTAGCGTGCCACATAATAGGACATTTTCGGAACAATTTCCTTCCCGTCAGAATGCATACACGTTAGGAGAATAGAGGTCAATAAAATAGAGATTTATAGTTTTGTTATATTAATTTTCCATTTTATGTTATGTTAATTTTCCATTATTTAAAGATATTTCTTAACATAAAAATAAACAGCATAAAATGTAACTATTTCTTCAACAAAAATATAAAAAAATTAAAATTGCATATGTATTATGTATTTTTAAACATATTTATTGAAATAAGAAATAGACAACATAAAATATATGTATTTTCCTACATTACAGTTAAATAAAAATTTTAATGCGAATCTAGTGCTTTCACACCGTTCTACTTTCATATCATAAAATCAAGGGTACAATTTGTGACTTTTGATTTGACACATTCAGTTGTTAAATAGCTTTTTGCGGACTCGAAATATTTTTTTCTTATGAGATAAGATTTTTTTATTTATATATGCAGAACCAAAAGCGGAAAACAAATTACATGCAATTTTCTCTCTTCAAACAATTAAATCTCCAGCAAAGACATTCAATAACTCCCAAAAGAGCTACACATTTATCTTAAGAGTTATCTTTCGGATTTTTTCGTAATTCCATAAATGTCCATAATTCTGAAGATGTTTGTTATATAAGGTCCACATTACAAATTTATCAGCTTCCTTCCATTCAAAAATTGACAAAATTTGTAGAGTAGAGCAGAGTGACACTGAAAAGTGTACCATGTGGCACACGTGCCATAAGTTGCAACCCCTGATATAAGATATCATAAAAGCTAGAGAAGAGAAAATATTCCTTACTAAAGTGCAGTGAATTTAAGAGGGCACTTATTCTAATTAAGGTATCCGACTGCGTTCGGAACCGTGATTTTGCAAAAGCGCGTAAATAGATAATATTTATGATATTTAGTGTCACTTAGATTAGAATACATGTATACAATTGTTTTAAGGACATTATGACAAAAAAAAATATTTAAATACACTATTTTGGCAAAAAATTAACTTAGAATAACCTTTTTTCAAAATGTTCTCCTTTTGTAAAAAATGTTTCTATTGTATTAATATTTTGCCTGTATTCAGCTCAGACCTCTCTACAGAAGCTGAACTAGAATTTTTGAAATGCATAACTCGGAAGTCGGTTTATCCATGTTTTAAGGAAAAATGCCGATAATTATTTCAAATGGTTGTAACTCTGAAAATAATTTGAGAATTTTTTAAAAATCATAGTTGAGCCTTTGTACAGAGGTCTGAGCTATATACATGCAAAATATTAATACAATAGAAGCCTTTTTTACAAAAACAGAACATTTGGTAAAAAAGTTATTCTAAGTTTATTTTTTGCCAAAATATTGTATTTAAATAATTTTTTGTCATAATGTCCTTAAAACAATTGTATACATGTATTCTAATCTAAGTGACACTAAATATCATCAAAATTGTTCATTTATGCGCTTTTTTAAAATCATGGTTCCGAACGTAGTCGAATACCTTAAACTGTACATATGAAAACTTTTGTATCTGTTCCACACAAACAATTTACGCAGTAAAGTAGTCTAGTTTTAATATCTGACAAATTTTTTTAGTTAAATCGAGATTCGATATTTTTACTACACAACGAAATCCTTATTCCACAAGATAAAACAATACATTTATTTATTTAATATTAAATTACTGTATTAAGGTATCCGAATACGTTCGGAACGATAATTTTAAAAAGGCGCATAAATAGATAATTTTCATGATATTTACTGTCACTTAGGTTAGAGTACAAGTATAAAATTGTTTTAAGGACATTTTGGCAAAAACAAAATGATTTAAATACAATATTTCGGGCAAAAAATAACTTAGAATAACCTTTTTTCAAAATGTTCTTCTTTTGTGAAAAATGCTTCTATTTTAATAATATTACGCTTGGATGTAGCTCAGACCTTTGTACAGAGTCTCAACCACAATTTTCGAAAAATTCACATTATTTTCAACGTTACAACCAATTCAAATAATTATCGGCGTTTTTTTCTTCTAAAATTTCTTTCCTTTGTTGTCGTAAAATATGGGTAAGCCCACTTCTAAATTATATATTTAAAAAGTTCTAGTTCAGCCTCTGTAGAGAGGTCTGAGCTATATACAGGCAAAATATTATTATAATAGAAGCATTTTTGGCAAAAGGAGAATATTTTGAAAATTGGTTATTCTATGTTCGTTTTTTGTCAAAATATTGTACTTAAATAATTTTTTATTGTAATACTAATCTTAAAACAATTTTATATACATTTTCTAATCTAGGTGATACTAAATATCATAAATATGATCCATTTATACGCTTTTGCAAAATCACGGTTCCGAACGTAGTCGGATACCTTAATGATTAAAAAACATCAAATAACTATTGTGTGTACGTTATAATTGTCTACATATGCAGCATTTTGAAGATCATTATAATATTTTGCTAAATAAAAAGAATGAAAGAAATAAGGAAAACTGTGCTAAAACAGATCCAAAAAGTATCTAAGATTGTAATTGTTTTTGTAAGAAATTATCATTTATCAAACAAACATTTGATGATACTAAACATGTATTCATTTTATACTCTAATCAGGTGAATAATTGAGGAAGTAGTATATGTAAAACTGAAGAAATACATCACTAAAAGAAAGGTGGAGTAGAGTTGAGACACCTTCCAACTGAATGATCCAATTAGAAGCGGTGGAAGAAGAGGTATAACGTTTCAGGACAAATAAACTTCTAATCAGCTACTAATCATAGGTTTCTATTCCAAAAGTATTGGTTTTCCCTTTCCTTTATTCCCTTGGGAGAAAAATAAAATTGTTCACTTTTAGGAACAGAAAATAACTTTGGTAGAGTTTCTTTAACATAAAAAGAACTTTGGTCCAAAGAAAAATACATTACAAGCCTTACAAGCATTACATATAGCAGAAAATAAGAAAAATAATATTTGAATACATCAGTTGTATCTTTGTTGATGCAGGTATATCAATTGCTAGAACTAACCAACTGAAAAACGCTTAGCTTCTCGGAAACCAGTTTTAACATTATCATAGCATTCCAAGAATTTGGTGTTTTTCTGCTAATCAAAAATTAAAAACTTTTTCAATAGATGGTGTAAACTTATATTCTAATATTTTCGATTTCTCTTACTAACCCATTCATCTAGAGCATTGGACTTCAAACTTTTTTCAAATCAAGGAGGAACCCTTAGAATTTTAAGGTGTTTTCGGGGAACCCCACATTCCACACACACACATTTTAAAAAATATATCTTAAAATAATATTTAAAGTAGGTCAACATGTCATAGATGATTTACGGAAGGAAAAAAATGTAATGGATTTTTGTCATTAAAAATTATAGTGTAATTTTAATAAAATGTATTCATTGATAATATAAATCTATGATCCAAGTATTATTTACCCATGCATTATATTTAGTAACTGAGATATGCGATAGCATTCTTTTAAACAGCCTGCGGTAGTCCAGGTTCATTGAAATTATCTTCACTACTTGCAAAAGCGTATAGATGGTTAATATTTATGATATTTAGCGTCACTTAGATTAGAAAACGTATATAAAATTGTTTTAAGAATATTATTACAATAAAAAAATTATTTAAGTGCAATATTTTGACAAAAAATGAACATAGAATGACCAATATTCAAAATATTCTCCTTTTGGGAAAAATGCTTCTACTATAATAATATTTTGCCTGTCTATAGCTCAGACCTCTGTACAGAGGGTGAACTAGAATTTATGAAACATATAACTTAGAAGTGGATTTATCCACATTTTATAATAACAGAGGGAGAAATTTTAAGAAAAAAACGCCGATAATTATATTTCAGTTGGTGGTAACTCAGAAAATAATGTGAATTTTTCAAAATTCCTTGTTCAGAATCTCTGGATAAGTCTTTACTTTATAAAGGCAAATTATTATTATTATAGAAGCATTTTTTATAAAAGAAGAACGTTTTGTAAAAAGGTTATTCTAAGTTAATTTTTTGCCGAAATATTGTATTTAAATAACTTTTTTTTGTCAAAATGTCCTTAAAATAATTTTATACGTGTATTCTAATTTAAGTGACACTAAATATCATGAAAAATATCCATTTAAGCGCCTTTTTAAAATCACGGTTCCGAACGTAGTCGGATACCTTAAATACATTGCTCAGAATGTCGTTAAAATATTTACAGCTGCATAAATACATTGATCTGAATGGCATTAAAATATTTATGGCTGCTTGATAAATCCTGTGTATTCTACATGAATTAGCAACTCAAAATTTAGGAGCTGTTCTTGCTTAAATTCAGATTTTAAGATGGGGAATCAATTTATATATCGATAAGCATCTTTCTCTTCTTCATTATAGGTGTTTCTTTTTCCACAACTGTAAACAGAGGCATTTTTCACTAGAAAATTATTCCGTGGAACCCGTGATGACAAACAATAAAATATTTACAACAAAGGTGGTAATACATATAAAGGAAAAACGTTTTAATATTCTTTTATTGTATTACAATAAAAGTTCAAAAAAAATATTTCAAAACAAAGTTGTATGTATTGTGCACAAATATAATCTTCTGTCTTAATGATTGCTTTACATACTTGAAGCTACACAAACTTCGAACAAGAATCAATTTTACATATATATATCTTCTCAATTATTATTTTCTTTTTGTGTGATTCGTGGAACCTCCAGGTTTCCGTGGAATACAGTTTGAGGATCACTGATCTAGTCAAAAATAATCTATCATTCCTCACATATAAACTAATTACTTAATAGTTATCACTGAAGATTCACTGAGCCAAGGAGCTAATGCAGGTTATACAAACTCCTTGCGCTAGCTTGATAAGGAAGCTAGAAGGATGATCCACTCTCAGATGTCACCTTCGTCCCTTGGTTCACAATTAAGAGATCTGTCACTACTAGCTCCCTTACTGAGGCCAATGTGCAAAAGGCCGTATCACACGTACATTTTTGGTGCCACTTTTTGGACCAATTTTTCGTCCTATCTGAGGGTGAAGGGTTGATTTAAACAAAACGACATGCTCTGATGCTGCCGCTCTCTATCTCCACAAGGAAAAATTACTTGCCGATTTTTCTGCTTCGTCAAACGAACATCCAAAATTATTTCTTTTATTTCGCTCGCGCTTTTGTTGATGGGCGTAAACAGAAGTGGAACTCCATCCTATTTAAAATATTATACGCCATTAAAATAATATACACCATTAAAATATTATAAGCCATATCTGATGCGTGTGACGAAATCGAAGCCACCATCTTGTTTATAACGTAGGGCGCCGAAGAACCTAACTTTTATTTGGAACAACTTTTTGAGCTCACTAGCATAAAGTTGTGCGAAAATCATTGTTATGGCAACTGAGTAAAAATTGCACGAATTGGACGGAAAATTGCTCGAAACATGTATGTGTGATACGGCCTTAAGACTTTTAGGGTGAGTTTGGTACTTTCTGACATTCTACTATGTCAGGGGTGGGAAAACTTTTCCAAGGTACGAGCTACTCTAAATTTTTTCAAGATGTTGCAGTCCACCCAGGGGTGTAAGTGGGGTGAGCTAAGAAAAAGGTCGACAGTATTTTTTATAACTTAATAATGAATACGGAAGAATTGCCTTCGTAATTACAATAAAATAAACGTAACTTTTAAGCCCACGTTTAAAGCAAAACAAAATGCAAACATAAAAAAAACAGCCCCAAATATAATAATATCGAATGATTCATTTGTTACGAAACAAGTCAAAATACATTAAAAATAAAGCATTTTAATCTAAATCTAGTGCTCATAGTTTATAGTCAGTAGAAGATTTAGTCCGCATACTGTCAGCTAATCTTGAATCACAGAATAAAATGTGTATACAATTATTAACTGCTAATCTTCAGGCAATCATCCCAAAATGTCTTGACGGTCCACCGGTCGATCGCGATCGACTTAATGTCCTCCTCCTGCATTATAAAAGTCTGTTAGTCTTTGAAATCTTAATTTTGCTACATATTGAAACGTTACATAGCAATCGATCAATGAATTCAAGTATTTACTTTGTCCCAAATTTCAAGAATATGTATAATTTCTCTTCAAAACTTTATGAAATTTTAAGAAAGTATTTGTTTTTACCTGGTCTTGTAATAAATGAAAACAACACATTTCGTATCATATTCGGCCAAGTATGGAATTCTCTTAAAAGGTCTTACAATTAATTTTTTCATACCTGTTTATTTTTTAATTTCACTAATATTAAAACACTTTGATGGGTATTTTTTTCTTATTTAAAAAAAACTAGTACTTATTTTTGCATCATCAGAACAATTTTGAAAAATTAAATTTAGCACTCTAACTATTAAAAATGATAGATTTCTAAATGAAAAAAAATATTCACAAATACATTTGAATATTAAAACGTAAAGTGTTCAGAAAAAATTATGTCTCGGTAAAACTCCTTCTATTAAAAATGTTTCTGAATAGAAACTACTTCAAGGAAGTGAAAAAGATAGGATGATTGATGATCTAAATCAATTTTTCTGATAACACTTAAGAATACTGTTGTCTTAAGAGATTTTCATTAATCTTTAAAAGAAAATTTAGCACAATGAAATATGATCTTCCGATCAAAAGCCTATAAGAAGGTAGCGTAAAATTTTAACTATTAAAATATGTTTTTGCTATTCTTAAGAGTTTCTTATACAGTCATCATTTAGACCTATACAGGGTGTCAGGGCTTAAAGTATCCTAAAGTAATGGCTTATTATTATGGAACTACCCATCAGATGTAATAAACTGCTCATCCATGGATTGGAAAAATCTCCGAGATCTTTGGGTCTAGTCCTATCGGCCGCACGTGTGCGCATTATGCAGCAACAGCACAGACAACAAACTTTTTACGCTGACATCATTAGTAAAGATGTGGACACCACAGTGAAAGATTCAATGCATACTTTGGTTAAGGTATCCGACTACTTTCGGAACCGTGATGTTAAAAAAGTGCATAAATGGATAATTTTCATGATATTTAGTGTCACTTAGATTAGAATACATGCATACAATTGTTTTAAGGATATTTTGAAAAAAACAATTATTTAAATACAATATTTTGGCAAAAAATTAACTTAGGATAACATTTTTTTCAAAATGTTCTCCTTTTGTGAAAAATGCTTCTATTATAATAATATTTTACTTGTATATAGCTCAGACCTCTGTACAGAGGCTCAACTATGGTTTTTGAAAAATGCAAATTTCTTTCAGAGTTACAACCAATTAAAATAATTATCAACGTTTCTTTCTTAAAATTTGTCCCCTCTGTTGTCGTAAAACATGGATAAATCCACTTCTAAGTTATATATTTCAAAAATTCTAGTTGAGCCTCTGTACAGAGTTCTGAGCTACATACAGACAAAATATTATTATAATAGAAGCATTTTTCTCAAAAGGAGAATATTTTGAAAATGGGTCATTCTATGTTCATTTTTTGTCAAAATATTGTACTTAAATAATTTTTATTGTAATACTATTCTTAAAACTATTTTATATACATTTTCTAATCTAAGTGACACTAAATATCATAAATATTATCCATTTATACGCTTTTGCAAAATCACTTTTCCGAACGTAGTCGGATACCTTAACGGAATTTAAATCAGTCACGCAAGTACAGCGGCATGTTCGAACAGAATGGAACCTTGTTACTGGCTTGCCAAATACACTTATCATGACTCCTTCAAAATGAATCACGCACGCGATCAACAGTGTCTTCCATCACGAAAACTTAAAAGATACTTGCCAGTTTGAGAAAAAACAACGTTCCCCTTTCTATTAAAGTTCTTTCCCATGGGTGGATAGATTTTGATATCGGAGGGTCGACATTCCATTCTGTTCTAACACGTCGTTGTACACTCATGACATTTAAATTCGGTTAACCTAAATAAGCACTGCATCGTTTACTGTGGCGTCCACATCTTAACTAATGAAAATAGTGTAAAAAGCTCGTCTTCTACGATTGCCGAGTAATGCGTGTACGTGCGGCCGTTCGGACAAGATCCAAAAAATTTCGAAGGGTTTTCCAATCCATGGATAAAAAGTTTATTACATTCTGATGGGTAGTTCCATAATAATAAGCCATTACTTTTGAATACTATAATCCCGGACACACAGCACATTTCTCCTAACATTTCATAACATCTCAAAGTTTTAATTGTAGAACTCATCTCATTCCGTAGAAAACTAATTTCACGTCTTGAATGACATTTAAATAGTTATGTTTGAAAAAAAATCGTGATGACTTTTTTAGTTTCCGAGATTAGAAAAAAACATGGAGTTAGATCGGGAGAATAGGACAGATGTGACAAAATTTCAAGACCACATTGTTTTGATTCTTCAGTCACATAGAGATTAGTGAGTAAATTCTCTGTCTACATTAAGACAGATGCCTTTGATGACCAAAGAATCCCGAAATTTGTTTAGCAGGGAGCAGTTCCCTCCTTGTTCACCTATTTGGTCCCTAAATTATATGGATAGATCCGAGATACATTCATATTTACTTGACGATAAAAAAAAATCTCCTTAGTCTGGTTGTGCTGTGTTTGCTTCTTAAAACGAGTCAGTAATTGTAAAACTCAACTAGGTGATGTTTTTGACATGCTTAGTGCATAGTTTTCCACACATTGTCGAAACTATGATCAAATTCATTCATAATTATTTGAGTGGTTGCTCTTAGGTGTAATGAAAGAAAGTTCTCCACTTCCGTTACTGTGGTACTATCATCATGAGTAGTGGCCTTCTATTTCTTGGATTGTCTGGGAGAGATATGTACATAACGAAGTTAAACTTTCAGTGCTCCCACTTGATTTGGCTGTTTTCCAAAACATATGATAAATGATTTCAGTTCGGCGTTTTGTTATCTAGAGAGTGATGCAATATCCCTGGGTGACTATTCTTGATCAGATTTTGAAACACTGACTTCGTCCTAAAAATATGATTGATTCTAAAATACGCATTTGTTATATTGCTTATAAATGCCCAGTGATGCTCATCTTAGTTCGAGACTATATGTTTCATAGTATATTAAATAATTTTTTCTATCCAACCACATATAAAATATTATTAATATATTTTAGTAACACTAATACATTTATGTAACAATATTTCAAAATAAATCAAATAAATTTTCAGCTTAAATTCAAAGTTGATATTAAAATGCTTATGGTAAATAAAAATTCAAACTGCATTATGGTCTTGATAACAGATAATTTATTTGAACCTCTTATATTAAAAATTTATGTTATAGAGCAGCGTTTCTCAAACTGTGGGGCGTGCCCCCTAGGGGGTGATAACCTTACAAGGGGGGCGCAAGTATGTCGAAATGTCGAAAACAAACATTATTTTAAAAAATTATTAATTTACTGAAAGGAAGCAAAAAAAAAAATAATAATAATACATTCTGCCATAATAAAAAATAAAATACACATTTACACTGATATAATACATTTGTAAATGTATCAGTACTGCACCATGTATTTCACAATTAATTTAAAAGTACTAAGTCAGGAACAAGTTTAATAATTACCAGTAACTCTATGGGCATGTCATGAAATTATATACAAATTTAATATCCTGATAATTTGTACCGTTTATAATTAAAGTTGTATAGTAGATTTACATCAAAATATATTATTATTGAATTCAATACATTATTATTGTATTAAGAGGGGGGCGCGATGAAAATTTTAATTAAAAATTGGGTCGCGAGTATAGAAAGTTTGAGAAGCACTGTTACAGAGAACTGCAAATTACCCAGCAATAAGTCTCAGATTCAAGGCACAGTTTCATCAAAGATAGTCGCGTGGAACAATTGGATTTTGCCCCCACTTCAGTTTCGATGAAATTGCTTAGTTCCAAAATCTTTATGAAACGAAATTTGCACAAGAAGGAATAAATTCTTATTTAAATGATTTCGCAAATTTTCTACTAGAGAATTTCTCATAGAGCATTGGGCCGCCATTTCAATTTGAAAGTGCTTGAAGTACAATTTTCCTGTTCTCTCTAATGTTGTCTAATTGGTCCTTCCTAAAGCGCTTCGCGTGTGTTTTACTTTATTCATGTGTCCACTGTTGCCAACACCGTATAGTAGTATTAACGTTTCAGGGGTGGAAAATATGGTGCGCAGACTTCCCTATGAGTTTCACTACAATGATAAGACTTCAATCGAAGTCTGCAAAATGTTCAAATAAAGTTTTCTGGTGTCCAAAATGCATTGTTAATGTCCGTACACGTTATCACATCAGTATCTTTCACGTTTATGCGGAATCCACATGAAACCGATATTTATACCTGTCGATTTTGTATTACATTACTTTTGTTGGGCATGGGCACATTGGCAATCGCTCGAAATTTAGATCATTTACATGTCAGCTCAATATTTTGCTATTTGCAAAGTTTCAATTTTGCAGCATAATCTCTTTGTTCTATTTTCAAGTACCACAAGTTTATATTTTTAAAATATCTCATTATCTTGTTTTATTACTTCTAGATTTACCAGATGTTTCAAACAACTCATGAGAGTAGGGGTAACTAATTTCTTTTTGTACGAAAAACTGTTTTCTTCTTATGTCATGATCTAAATACTAAAATCTTGACATTTGTTAATGCACACACACATTCGAACTTATTTCATACAAAAATTTATAAGAGGATGAGGATATTAAACCAACATTGTATTTTATCAATATAATTATTATTAATTTAAAAATATCCCCAAAGTACAGATTATTTTAACAATAATTATGTGTGTTTATAAGTGTTCACATAATTTGATGTATCCAGATAGAGAAAACGTTAATGAATATTTTACATGGAAATTATTAAGCATGGAACAATTTTTAACCTTCATGAAGTTTAAATGTAATAATAACTATTCACACGCATAAAAATATGTATATATCTAAAACATTAAGAGATACATTCTCTACATTAAGAGGCACTTCCTTGATTAACGTACTTCTAAAAATTCTCTCCCCTATTTCAAGTTTTTTTTTTATTTTGAGGTTAAAAATTTTCAGTAATAACTTCGCTTCCTTACGCGAGTACACTTGTTTTTCAGTGTTAAATGAATCTGAAATTTTTGTGACAAGATAGTTTATACTGAACTCCGTTTTAAAAAGAAAACATAAATACTGCTTATTAACTATAACTTTTTCAAACTCATGAAATCTAACCAACATATGTCATACCATCAAATTCATTAGAGATATTAAAACTATAATTATATTTAAGTTTGAGAAAAAGACATTATATTTTTTTGTAGTAACAGAAACATTTCTGTATCATCCAATGTTCCTCCTGAAAACGTACGGGCTTCGATGATGTAGTTAGAATAATATGAGGGTCTCAATGCAATAAAGTTCGAAAGTAACTATCCAAAAGATTTGGTGGCCGTTTCTGATGTGAACTATTTTTAAACTGTGCAATATTACTGAAAACAGTAAATATTATGATACTGATTTATCAAGTAATACGATTTCCACAGAAATTCAAACAAAATTTTCTAAATAAATCATGCGATTTACATTCTTTTGCTACTTGTCAATACTGTTTTGCATAAAATCCCTTATGAAATATGCACAAAGTCATGCTTAACTTGTCACAGTTTATTCAGCAATGATCGACTTTCCTTTTACATTTATTTTGTATTATTCAGCACATCTCATTTCGATTCATATATATACATATATATATATATATATATATATATATATATATATATAAATTACGTGTCACAGTGTTTGTCCACGCGATGGACTCTGAAACTACTCAACCGATCCTGATATAATTTTGCAGATTGTGTGTCATTTCGTCCACCTTAAAATATAGGATAGTTTTTATCTCAGTTATTGACGTCATTATCTTTTCTATAGTCGAAAATACGTAGAATCCGGGAAACGGGAAAATTCGCAAAATGTCGGAATGCTTGTGTGCCTGCAGAAGTGGATTTCGAGGACCAAGTTGCATGAAAAGTCAGTACTTGGTGTATTTCGGAGCGTGGAGTCCGAATTTATAATTAAATCCCCCCAAACATCCGTAACTTTGCCGAACAATGCCGGACGATCGTTTTTGAAACACACGCTGGCAGGGGCTTACCTTAAAAGCCTTGGAGCGTGAAAATTCAGTCCCTAGCGTATTTTAAAACGGGCAATCTGAATCCGATATTCAATATTGCCGCAACGTTGCCGGATAATGCCGGACAACTGCCTATTACGCAGACCACGACAGGCACTTTCACCAAAAGTCTTGTAGTGGAAAAAGTGCTTTTCTGGTCGTTTTGGGGATGGTGAACGAGAATCGGAAATCGGATATTAGAAATTCCCGTAACTTTGCGGGATAATGCCGGACGACCATAATGCTAGCGACTGAACTGTCAGACACAGGAGAGCCGAATATAGTCCCCGGTTTCGTCTGGTGGTTGGAATCAAGAATCAGAAATCAGATTTCGGAAACTTCCATAAAATTACAGGATATTGCCGGAATTAGGTGGAACGGCTTCGCGTTCGAGTCCCGCTTTCAAATTTTCATTCTCTCTAGCGACTGAGTTTGCACACGCTTGGGCATCAAAATACAGTCCCGTGTGCGTTTAGGACCGGGGAATGTGAATTTGAAATCGGATTTTAGGAGTTCCAGTATTTTTACCGAATAATGCCGGACGACCATTATTTGCACGGACAGAGGTGTCGGTCTAACTTGCAGACGTAGAGACGCAAAATGTGGGTTTCTGAAGTATTTTGAGATGGCCGATCCGAATATTCAATCTAATTCGAGAAATTCCCTTTACTATGTCAAATAATGCCAGAAGACCGTATTTTAAGCGATCCATGGCAGGGGCATAACTTAAAATTCTGCAAATGTGCAAAACGCGCTCCCGGTTTATTCTGGGAGGAGAACAATAATCTGAAATCGGAATTTAGAAATTCCAGTAATTTGCAGTATAATGCCGGATGATGGTACTGCCCCCTTCCCTTCAGGGACGGAATTTGCACGAACAATGGCGCCAAAAGGGCGCACCAGGTGCATCTAGGGATAGGGAACGAGAATCTGGATTCGGATTTCAGAAATTCTCTTAATTTTGCTGTATATTGCCGGGATGAAGTCAAGAGTGGCTTTGCGTTCAAGTTCAGCGTCCGTATTTTTATTCCCTATAACTACTCAACTTTTAGGTGCAACCTTGCAAAAATACGATCAACAGAAAATTGCATCTTCATGCATTGCTGTCACTTTTTTAAATGGTGAACAAACTGCTCATTCAGCATTCCAGCTGCCAGTAGACATTTATGTAAAACCAGACGCAACGTGTAACATTTAAAAAAAGTAGAATGCCTTCGGTATTGCAAAGGAGTACAATCATAATCTGCAATGAGTGTACTATGACCCATAAACACTCACTAAAAGTTTTACATAAAATTTTGTAAGATTTAAACGGTAACGCGAGAAAATATTCGCTGGTACTGTCCTATTACTGTCTGGAGATTTTAGACAGGTATTGCGAGTCGTTAATCGCTCTACTTTTGCTCACGAGATTGACACGTTTAAAGCAATCCATTTTATGGCGAAATGTTGATATACTTCGATTGACCACAAACACGCGATTTAAATTGTAAGATAATCAGTCGGCGCAAATATTTTCTAACCAACAGCTGTATATTGGAAACAGTGAAGTAAAACTGCTTCAAAATACACAATGTATCAAATAGCCAGACAATTTCTGTACTGTTCTTCAGACAAAAAAGGAACTAATTGACAGTGTCTTTCCGGATATACTGTGTAATTGTCTAGGTAATGATTGGCTCTGTGTAATCGTGTTACATTGGCAGAAAAAAAATGTTGATGCTGACGAAATAAACTTCCCTACAGAGAGGTGATGCCAGGTGATCTAATGCCTTTTAAGTCAATCGGCATTATCATTGGTGAAAACGAAACTGTCAAGTTTTGGAATTCCCTAGATATATTAGGAATGCTACCATACAATCTTCGGTTGAAGATTGGTTCATTGGTTATTCTACTGCGTAACTTAAATACACCTAGATTATGTAACGGTACACGTTTGGTCATCAAAAGAATTGACGGAAATCTTTTTGAAGCAACCATTTTAATTGTAAAGTTTAAAGGAGAAAACGTCATGTTGCCACGTATTCCACTGATACCGTCAGAATCTCCAATACCAATCAAATGGCTTCAATTCCCAATTCGTTTGTTTTTTGCGATGACCATAAATAAATGTCAAACAACATCCATTTGATGCTTGGATGTATATGTTGCATGCTTATATATGAGAAAACCACCAAATCTATTTGCGTAAGCAAAATACAAGTTACCAAAAACTATTTTGTACCGATTAGCAATAAATTATACTTTTATTATTTACTGTTATAATTTAGAATTATAAAAATATTAAAAATTGCTGAAAATCAATGTTATTCACCTCATTTATAAAATTAAATCTCAAACAAACGAGTCATGATGAAGGGTGAAAGATGCAACTTCATGAGGTCCAAGACAGTGAGGCATCAAAGGTTAAGGTCTGACCTTGCATCATGCCTGCAATGCATTTAGCTGAGCATATTGGAAAGTACTTCACGCCTAGGGTGGCCCTAAAAGGAGAATCTTCAATGTTTAGAAACGTACGGGCTCATGGATTTGATCTAGATGCTTCTGTCAATTAAGGGGGATAAGAAACAGCAACATAAAATTAAATCTCCATATGTGTTGTTGCTTACCAACTTCGTAAGTAATTCATGTATTATACTATACTCAAATAGGAGATGAATAAAATGTAAAATTA
>BMAV01022123.1:30634-48814 GCA_019973955.1 Trichonephila inaurata madagascariensis | reverse complement strand
AAATATTTTAACTCTTGATTTGCTTTTTCTAATTACATTTTTTTATTTTTGTCACTAACACTGAATTAGTAGCATTTAATAATCATTCCTTCACAATATTTCTGCGTCAGTAAACGGTTTAATATGATTACCAATATTATAACAAACTTCATAAAATATGTTTGCTACCGCTGTGACATTACCACTGGCTTTATTGCGGTTGCAAAGACGATTCAAGAAATCCTATTTATTACCTTTTGAAAGAGATCTTAGAGGGAAACTGTCATTAAATGATTCCTGTTTATTAGTATTTTTTACATACAGCACTTTCGTGACAAATCAAGCAATTACTGATCTCTATTTGTTTTTCACCACAAAATAGTCAACCTCCTAATCGTCTTGAAACGATATATTTTCTTCGAATATGTTCCGCTTGAAAGATAAGAAAGATAGTTAAAAATTAGTTCCACTCATAAAACTGTCACTACTCCACCGTTGTCTGTTATCAGTTACCATAATCGTTACAAATTTAAGAAAAATATCAATTCGCACTCATACGACATCGATAGCAAAAAAATAAAGTTGATATATTTGATTTCTTAACACGAAATTTTTAATATATTGTTCTTAAATAAGTTAATTTTACAGAGCAATGGGCACTTATCGGACCACTTAAAAAGGCTTGGTGGGCCGCAGGTTGAGTATCGCTGATCTAGATAAACAATAAAAATTTTCAGATTTTACACATCACTTGTTTTCGTTGAGAAAAAAAATGAAAAGAACAAAATATTTTTAAGAGAAGGTTTAAAGGAGTACTTTTCATTTTTAAAATGTTAACAATTCACCAAAAATATTTTATTCAAAAGATCATAGTGCTCTAAATATTATAAATATTGCTTGAATACCTGACAAGCTTTTATTATAGAGTATACTTGTAGAATGGATGTGGAATAATATAAGAAGAAAATTAAGTTACGTTATAATGATGATACTTTATTACTATGTATACATGAAAAGAGAGAGCGAATGTTATTTAAATATGCCTACATTTAAAAAATATAAAAATTGCAATGAAAAAAGAATAAAACTTTGTGCTAGATATAGTAAATGTTCTACATCCATACCAGCAGACTTTATTCCAAAACTCTTACTTTCCAATTAAACTTTTCTAAACTTCATTCTAACGTGAAAGCTTAGTTGAAGGTAGTCTTCTTGGCAATATCCTGTCATGTAAAAATAAGTGGATCAGTAATTTAGAAGAAACTTATAGTTTCTGAAGAAGCAAAAAGTTTATTCCAGGTAATAAGAGAGCTCCAACTTTCTCCTTAAAATCAGGAAATATATTTTTCTGTGACTATTTGGATTTTATTTCTCTCAGTAATCGGAAAAGGGCACAGACATATTTATTATGAATATTACCATTTATGATGAGGTATCATCATATAATTTGGTTTAAACTTCTTTCCGTTTCAGATTTAATGATACGAGCGTTGTTTTAAAGATAAATTTTAGAAACAATTTCTGATAATTACTATAAATTTGCTTCTTGTTTATAAAAGAAAATTAAGTTATATAATGCAAATGTTCCTTTCAAAAATATGAAAGAAATACAGTTAAATTTCAGTGTAATGTTTTACTTTACTACTATTACTTCCAAATCATTATGCTTAGCAATTTTTAAAAGCCTCATCTATATAAAGGAAGGATTTTTCAAAACATCTTTCATCTTTAATGTTATCAATGTAATTGTAAAACTCTAAATAACTCTTATAATGTTTATATTTATTTAAATTTTAGAATTTGTCATTTTTCTTCGTATTCACATTTATTTTATTTTCATCATCGAACTTTTTAAAATTAATATATCTCTTTTTTTGCTTGATTAGTGTTTTTCAATTTTTCAAAACATTAGCTTTTTTTCTAGGGTTTAATGATATCTATGTAATTTAAAACTCTAAATAACTCATATAATATTCATATTTATTTAAACTTTGGAATTTATCACTTTTCTTTATATACAGATTTATTTTATTTTCATCATCGAACTTTTTAAAATTAATATATTTCTTTTTTTACACCAATTTAACTTTTAGATTTCAATTTTTCTTCTTTTTTTTTTACCTTACTTCAACTTCACTTCATTTCTAGCATTTACTATTTTTTTCCAAACTTTTTTGTTTATTTATTTATTTGATTAAAAAAAATTTTTTTTCCTTGAAGTAACTATTTTTCTCCATAATAGGGTGCATCAAATTAGTCCTACAATTTTGACACCCACAACTTCCAATAAAGTCTTTGTATTATTGAAATTACATTAAAGACATTTTAATTACAGAATCCAGATCAGCAGCATTGCTGTAAGGGCAGCCTTAAATCTTCTTTGAAAAATTTAAAATTTCCATCTGAAAATCAATACATATATGCAGATACTTTTTCTGTTGTCTATAAGTTGTTCTACATCAATTAAGAGCACTATTTTATTTCAGTTTATGCTTCTTTATTAATATGCTAGTAATATCATTAATTACTCGTTCAAATTTGCTGTATAAATAGTTTTATAAAAAAAAAAGTCATTGGACATAAAATAATCCTACATTAGATTTAAGTTGACAACTTATATGCAAGCTTAACAATCAAGTAGACGTGGAAAAATTATTTCGAACTAAATATTTTATTTCTGTAATAGCGTTGACTTATAATAAATACAAACTGAACTAGTTTTTCTGCATCCTAAATACTTGTTGTAAATTTTAAGCTAATTCTTATTATCCATTTAATTAAAATAACAGATAAAATGGCTCAAAAGACAAAAAAAAATTCAGAAATTTTTTTTATATAAATAAATATTTTGTTATAAAAATTTTATTGAATACTTCCCCAAAAAATATTTGTTCCTAACTTCATTACAGTGCTAAGTTATGACATCTGGCGATTATGAAAATCGGAACTTTTAGTTACGTTTTAACTTTAAAACCTAAATATAATTTAATTTGGGGTAAAATTGTTTTCGGTGAATTTCATATCGTTAGATATTAAAACAATTCAACTTTAATTCATATTTATTACATTTTTAAGCTTCTTTCTATATCTTCATAGTAGTCTCTATAGTTCTCTATAGTACTCAACACGTTTGCGTGCAATTTTTTAATGTTATACTTTTTTTTAATTAGTTCATCTTATTAAAAAAAAATTAAATTCTCTTCAAATAATTTCATATTCTTATTACAATTGTAATAAATGAAAACAAAATAGTCTTTCGAAAACTATTCTTTGAAATTAATACATATTTCAATGAAACTTTAATAAAACACATGTAAAATAAAGTTTTTACCAATTTACAAAAGTTTTCTTTGATTTTAAAAAGAAATTATCTGATTATTGTCATAAGCAAGACCGATTGCTTACATTAACTATCAATTCATTTATTCACAGTTCAAGAAGCAAATTATATGATAATGGATTGCACTGATTGTGATTATTGTATTTTTTATATTAACTCCATATGAACCATATTTAGATGTCAGCGCATTATCTGAATATGAATTACTCCCGATAAACTATTTCTGGTGAATGCATACCACTTGAGAGATCAGCTCTCATAGATGACAAGATCCCTATGAGAAGCATGCTTACGTTTTTTTCTTGCTCGTGTTAACTGATCATCATTGTCATAGAAATACGACTGCGATATTTTCTTGATCACGTTATGGTAATTTACTGCTGTCTTTTATCTTTGAGATACAGTCATCGAACTACATTCTTATGATGTATAATAATAGCATTTTAGATTGATTATTGATAAATATCTCATTGTAAGTACCTAATACTAGTGTTTTAGATTTTGTGGCTCAATGTGTTTAATATCTTTCAGTTCTTTTAGCATTAAAATTTAAAAAGGCAGATCTTTTTCTCGCTTACAAATAAAAGCTTTAATTATGAGATATTTTTTAACTCAAACAACAGATATCTAAAATATTTCCAGTGAATTATAAAGTAAAACAAATTTTGAAATGTAATATTATACAAGAGAAAAGTACGTTTACGAGTAACACACCTTCTAATTGAGGTCCGAGGATTCTCAGACATCATGGCGATCGTAGGATGTCATAGGCCGGATAACTGACGTGAGGTTTGCGTAAGACGCATTATGATGCTTTTTATCTGGAGCCTTGAGAGGTCATCATAGGTGCAAGAGCATACAAGTAAAGCTGAAAGCGAGTCTGAGAGTCAATCTAATAGTTAGTCTGGGAGAGTTTCTTAGTGTGTGTGTGCGTTTCTCCTTTTTATGTCACAGCTTCAAAAGAGGCATATGATAAAAAAACATTTTTGTTCAAATGTAGCTGGGATTAACATTCGACAATTGGTCCTTGTCACCCTTCGAGCGGTAGACTTCGATGTCGGAAAATGGCGTTGGAACTACACCAGTAACTTCTACATCTGCTTGACCAAAGAGAGGTCAAATATTGACTTGCCCTCAAACTTAATCACTGGTATAGTGCTGTCTTGGGTACTTTCCCAAGCGAAACTACGTGGCCGTTGGAAAGTCATTAGTTCCCTGAAAGGGATGTAGGTCCTTTGTTGGACACCGGAACAAGGCTATAATTCAGTTGGTAGATCATTTTCTCCCTTTCATACAGTACCATATAAGGGTTTTGAGAATCATTTTCTTTTAACATGTAACAGCCCCATTTGTTCTAAGCTATATGTTTTAAGTAGAATGAAAACTTGAGCAAAAGTATCAATGATAGAAATTTGCGACAGGAAACATTAAATTACTTATAATAAAAATTTAAAACGAAATTCAGTCAAGTTATTTATTTTAAAATTCAATTCATTCTTCACTAGCTCTCGAAATCATTTTAAAAGTAGGAAATAAGCAGTGGGAAATAAACCGAATTTCGTGTTAGTTATTATAAACCTGAGACATTATTATAAACCTCAACAACGCTTTTTTATTTAGTCTAATAACTTAATAAAATGAGGAATCTAATTGGATAAGTCTAAATGGATAGCATTCAGTTGGAGTGAAACTATAATCACGAGGAATCTCGAACTTTAACCAGTAACTATAACAATGCATTTAAATGTCACTGACAGTTTTTAATTTGAGCTAAGCGAGTTCCAAATCCAACATAAATCCACAAATTTAAATATAACTCGGCAATTCTAAGAAATATTCAAAGACTCATTTTACAATGTAACTAATATATACCTCCTCACTTACAATTTCAATCTCAAAATTTCACTTATTTTAGCAAATTTAACATCCTCACATACCATTACAATCTCGACATCATCTTTGATTGCACTTAAACAGAAAACCTAATTTGTCAAAATTCACACAAGACGGAGTTCCTCAAATCCTTAGAGTAGATCCTCAATCCATATAATATATTTCCCTAAAAGTTAGTTTAGAAACGAGTTGAGAAACTTCTACAAGTGAAAAAAAGAACTCATTGGTGATACAATTTTCAAAATTAGTGCGTTGAGAGGTAAATGAAACTCATATAATGTAGCAAACTACAACATATTTTGTAAGGCGGTAGGATTAAGAACTTATTCATATTTCATTATGAATTTAAATTATATTTTAATTAAATATATTAATTTAAATTATATTACTATATTAAAATTACGGTTGAATTTTTAGAACAATGATAAAAATTTAATTATAAATAATCAAGTTGTAATACTAAATTATTAAAATAATTTTAAAAAATACGAACTTTAAATCAGAATTGAAGCAATCCAGCATTTTAGGTACAAACGCCATAACTGAGCCTTGGTTTTACCAAAAGCCATTATGTGAAATAAAAAATATCAAATTATTCTTAAAATTGAGTCTAAAATTATTTACGTGATCTAATGTAGAAATTAAAATGGTAGGCTGTTTTAACTTTAATGTCTCCCCCCCCAACACGTAAACATTACATTCTCCCCACCCTATGAACACACCCTACACACTTCATGAACACTGTGCTCCCAAACCGTAAATAAAAAATTAAAACACAGAATGTTACAATATTTGTCAAAATTAATTCATTTTGCTTGGTAAAAATACGTAGAATAAGGATTTTTCCTTTGTTTATTTTTAATACTTAAAATCCCTTCTATTGAGCAACTAATTATGCTTATATAAATAACATAAAACTAGATAAAAAATTAATTTTTGGGGAACAAAGCATAAAGATCATGACAGAATATTAAAACTACAATATTTTTCGCTTAGTGAAAAACAACATCAGCCAATATCATACATTCTTTCAAACAGACCATTTTCGTGAGATAAAATTAAGATATTAAGAATTTGTTTTGCCTTTAACTTAAAAAAAATTGTAAAAAATGAATAAACATTCCTTGAAAAATATCGTAAAATCCACATAAAATGTTAATACCATGTGCTTTTTCTCCTTGCGTGGATGCTTACAAGCTTAGTGTATTTTTAATTGCTGAACACGATGAATAAGAATGTTTCTTAAGAATTTACATATCAAATGCTTTAAAAAGGATGGAATTATAAACATGTTGCATAATTATTTTTCCAATTATGTAACAATAAAGGTATATTTACTCGTACTAAGAAAGTTCTTTTGGAGAGAGTTTACAGTGTTGTAAGATTGGTAATTGGTATGTTTATTTCAAAGAGATCTCTTTGTTAATATACGCATCTGTAATCGCACGGACAAAAACTTTTCTCTTTTATCATTTTAGGTATCTTGATAAAATATATATCATTTTCATGTTATATTCAGAGTTTCTAAAACTGGAAGTGCTTTTTTTCTTTCCACTTTTCTTATTTCATCCTATCTTTAACAACAACAAAAAATCACGTTAAAAAATATTTCTTAAATTCGACTGCTTATTCTAATACTATTATTAATAAATTATTCATGACTCGGAGAATTCCACCAATTTTTAGAATCTATAAATATTTTTCCGAATATTTTTGGCAACGCAGGTCAAAACTGCCTATGAAATGGCTAGGTGATAAGTCAAAATGTTAAAAAACACGAGTTTAAAAAAAGATATACGTGTTACAGTTATCGATTGATCCCAAAATTGTTTTAATAAAAATGTTATTTTTAAAAATGTTACTAGTTTTGTTCGTATTAAAATTCGATTCAAGTGTGTGATTTAAGGTGTCAAACTACATAAATTTAACTAAAGAACTGCTTAACATATTTTATATATCACTGAGATAAATTTATGTGACGTCATCGTCACTTGATAATGGCAACATTCGTTTTCAGCCAATCAGTTAATTAATTCATGTGACATTATAGTCACATAATAGAGGCAATCACGTGTCTCTAGTCAATCAGTTCATGCACTTTGCTGTTGCCAACTTCTGCTTCTTTCAGAAACTTTCTTTTAAAAAGTACTTCTTTGTCAACAATAATAAAATGTATTTGATTTAAAAATAAACGTATAATATAAGAATTTAATTTTTTAATTTCAAAAAACTTTTTAAAGAACCTTAATACTTGAACATCTAAAAACAATTACAAAATTTAGAATTTTTTCTAAATTTTACAATTAGAACAACAATACTTGATTGCTTTTATCATGTGACCATCAAGAACTTAGCCCAATGCCTAAAAATTTATATTGCTTGTTTTATTGTCTTTATTAATTCCAAAATCAAACGCTACTTGGAGCTCTGAAATCTTATTCTAACACTATAAAATTTAAACGTTACCTTCTAAAGTGACTGGAATGTGACAGGCTTTTGCAGCTCTAAGACCCTAAATATGCCCATTACAGGAATTTATAAGGACGTTATTTGTTTATTATAACGCCTTTCACTTCAATTAAATGGAATTGATGGTAATTAAATCTTCCTTGACGAAATTGTTCTGAAATTACTGTTAAAGAACTAATTGTACACGCTTTACATATTACATGCTTATTTACCAGAAATGGTGAAAGCAATAGCAACTGGATAGAAATTTTGTTGTTGATTATCCCCCATTATAAGAATTTAAAGATAGGAGTAAACAGCATAAAAATACAACTTACGCTAACTGAGCAAATGCAATTTAAATCAAAAGGCTTCCTAAGAATAGCACATGTTTAAACACTTTAGAACAGAATCAGAAATTTAAGTTCCAAAACAACATTTATACTTAATCATTGAAAAACAGTGATATTTAAAGGGACATGGTACAATTTTATAAAAACATTTTGATTCAATGATTTTTAAAATAGTTTTGCTTATAACTTATGTATATGTTTTACGTACAACAGTTTTTCTGCTCAAAATACAACAAAAAGCAATTATTTAATTTTTGAAAGAAAATTAAAAAATTTAAGTAGGAATTTTTAAAGAGACTTATTCCCTCTACAATAATTGACGGACACACACCAAATTAAGTTTAGAAATACGTCAAACAATGTACAACAAAAGATGGAATGGTTCTTTTACTAGCACGATTGATACTCATAAAATACATTTTTTTATGAACGCTTATCGAAAATTCCTTGAGAAAAATGTATAAATTCTAAATTTAACTATTACCAGTATTTTTTAAAAAACTAATAATGCTTTGATTCAAAAATGCATACCAACTTTTGTTAAATGTACCAATAACAACTGAAAGAAAAAAATATCACAGCATTTGGCTCAATATAAAAAAAAAATCTTAGCATTCTGAAGGAAAATAAACTAGTTACTTTTTCATTCTGAGATAAATCAATTTGAAGTTTTTATTTGCCATTAAGAGATGTATATAAAAACGAAGTTATCATAACTCAGGTTATCGAAAAGTTATCTCGAAGTTATCATAAACATATAAGTTATCATAACTCAGGATTTTCTTAACTCAGAGCCTTTAGATTTATGTGGGGGAAATTATATATATACATATATAAGAAGTTAGGCTAAAAACATTTTATTTTAATTTCCGACTGTTTTTTTTTCAATAGATCGTACTGTGTCCCCTTAAGGTTATCTTTGGCTAATGTTAAAGAATAGGGACCGAATTCGGAATATTGTTTCAAATATAAAAGTACTCACACACACAAACATTAATATTATTTTCTGTCTGCACTATCCTGTAGAAAATGGCTTATTTATCATACTACTCATTTTTATTCGAGTTGACACATTTTTTCTTTTATAAAATATTTTTTGCATTTTTTCCCTATACCGTAATGCTAAACAAACTGTCCCTTCACATATTAAAAGAAAAAACTAGTTATTTAGGAAATATTTTGAAATTTTAAAAACGCTATTTTATAAACAAATATATGGGTTACAATGTCACTCATTTTTATAAAAATTGAGGCATTTTTTCTGTCTGAAAATGTGCTCCGCGTCAAGTACGTACGTACATATGACCCGTCTCGTACATATGACGAAATCAGCCTTAAGCTATATCATTTGTATTTATTATTCAAATTCAATATAGATCAATCGCAATTCTGATTAATTCCATATCTAGTCTTAGAACCCTATTAATAGTAACAAAATCTGGATTAACAGTAGATTTCAACCAGTCTTAGACATTGCTTTCATTACGAATTTCCCTCTTAGCATGTTATATCCTCGTTACTGATCTTAATTAATTATCCAACTCCTTTACTCCATCCACTGTGGCCTGTTAAATCCAGGAGACAAAGCTCTCCTTAACACCTGTATCAATCTCGGCTGTTGTCCTGTCAAAGGCCAAGGTTTGCAGTCTCAGACCGGAAGAGATTCAGCGCGTGTTAACTTCATTTTGACGACGAGAGAATGTGGGATCGTGCTTCAATTCACAGGAACTCGGGGTAATTTTGGAACTGGCATTCGCTTATGTTAAAATGGATGAGTAATAGGTTTTATAAACGTCTAATGCTAACATTTAAACGAGAAATGGTTAGTTTGTACTTAAACTGTGGTTTTGAGAAGTGGTCTTACAGGTTATTAAGTGATGATATTTACTTGAATTAAAAACTGTTTAAAATACTTTTATAAGCATAAATTTATTTTATTTATTACTTCTATTTTACTTACCTTAGTGTTAAATAAATCATCATACAATATAAAGGTTTTCCTTTTTGTATTTAGTTAAATGTGGGAGAAATATTAAACAAAAAGAAATCTTTAAATAATAGAAGTTTAAGAATTGGAATAAATGTGTGTATATCGCAAAGAAGAAAAATATTTTATAGAAAATTGTCTGCATATCTCAGACGAGATATCACAAAGATTCTATTCCACACAACGCATTGTTAAAAGTTGACTTTTATCCTTTTTTAGTATTTTATAAAGCTTTTTCGATGCAGAAAATTACTTTGTTGTGTCCATTTTTTTTTCATCTCTAATTTCAACGTATCTTGTGAATTTGTTGTTGCTCCGAAATATGTTTATTACTTGGTCCGCCAGAGAACGTTCTTCTTATAGAAAATTATAGAATAAAATATACTTCAATCTTTGTCAAATGTAATATCGAATATGTAGAAAATGTAAATGCTTCTACTTCGATTTTACAGTTTTGAAATTGAATTGACTCTTTACTGATTCACGGTGTTTTAGAAAATAAATTATATCTATTACAATTGTACTGTAAATATCCCATTCAATTTAATCCTTTATCTACCGCATTATGATTAACTGCACACTTTTTTTCGTGAAATATTTTTTTTTTGAATCACTAAATTAAAAATTAAGATATACATAAGCAAAATACTCAACTTGGGAAAATTTAATCCATTAGAGCTAATTAATTAGTTAAAGATACTCAACTATAAAATTAATTATATACACTGTTCACTTAAAATAAATAGTCAAATCGTTTTCTAAGGTCTTCATCAACATCCAAAAAAAGTAAAAAACTTATATTTGGACATTAACTGATTTTTCGGAACAAAAATAACAATATTCTCAATCCGCTGAAAATGCCGTCAGCTGAAAATGCAATCGCTCTACTATAAAACAATTCGCCTTCCCCTCTAAAATACTCATCATAGAACCCGTGCTGCCAAAATCTTGGAAGAGTGGATTTAAAAGAATATTCCCGCTAAGTATCGTCAGAGTGTTCGTAAAAAGGGTAATTCTATGTAATTTTAAAGTGAGTGGTACTTATAAGTACCGTCGGTAGATAAAAGGTTAAATATTTTAGTTTTGTTAGAGAATACATATGTAAGAGGTTTTTAATGCATGAATATTCAGCTGAGATCGATTATCTTCCATTAAGTATTAAGTTTCTCTGGATTATATACTAAAAGTATTAGTATGTGATGTTGAAAAATACTACAAAATAGTATATCAATTGAAGTATCGTAATATTAAAGTTTTACATTTCAATTGTTTCTCATACACTCAAAGCTTATTCTAAGCAACTCTATCATATTTTACAATACAAAAAAAGTGTGCGTGTACTTATGTACGCACGTTATACTTCTTTGGCGTAACAAGATTAAAATCTTTCTAAAAATCTTTAGCAGGGCAAGATGGGCCAAGGACGAAAAGCGGTCACGAGCAGAGTTGAACGATACTAACCTTCAGTCAAACGGACCAGCCAAACCTGAGATAATTATTATTTAAATAAATTTAAACACCCCCGCACAGGGGCAATAGGACCAATAATATGGAGTGGGTCGAAGGCGGGAATGATCTGTCCCGTTCTGCATATCTCTAGACAAAGCATTTTCGTATCCGTTCCTATGGAACGCAAAGCAAAGGTTCACTGACGCGGGATATAGCTCAGTGGTAGAGCATTCGACTGCTGATCGAGAGGTCCGATGTTCAAACCCGGATGCTCTCTTCTTCAGAGAAGTGAAGAGAAATATTTTTCTGAGAGTTTCGAAGGCGGGAATGATTGGTCCCGTTCTGTATATTTCTAGACAAAGGATTTTCGCATCCGTGAAGGTGTGCGTCCCATCCGTGACGGTTCTGTGTCACATCCGAGACGGGGTGCAGGGGAATTGTAAAAATTTACCCTCATCCTATTTCTCTAACGTCCCAAAAGAAGTATAGCTTCAAAAATATTTATTTTTCTTTCTTAATCCTTATATCAAGTTTCTTCCAAATAAACATCTATCTCCTTATAAGCCCCGATTAATGAATTATCTTTCACTATGAATATGTTTGTGTGAAATCTACAGGGTGATACCAAATTCATGGTACAAACTTTATGGGTAGGTATAGGATATATTGTAACAATCATTTATTGTATAAGAATGTATGGGTGCAGGGGTGACAAGGTTAGGCACAAACACAAAAAATAAGTAGATGAAAAGAATAACAAAGTGTTTTTTGAAAGCGTCGTTGCCAAATGTAATGTTTAGAATAACTGTTCAGCACATGAGTTATGAAGTCCTGCTGCAGAGTAAATTGTATCACCCACACTGGCAGTCGAAGAAGATAGTCTGCCGGATTCACAACTTGTACTCGCTGAAAATGGAAGAGTTGTAAGTGATTTTCGTTTAACACTCTACAAATGGTCTGATGATTCACTCTTACGTGATAAGCTACATTTCTTGTACTTGACTCTGGTCCATCAGCCACAGCATTGAAGATGCCTTCTTCAAGGCTTCAACTGTGTACAGCTCTTCGTCGACCAGCAACATGTATGGTGACGTGGAACGAACGTGTTTCATGAAGTTAGCGATGTAACCGCTGATAAATTCTGTGATCCAGCATTCGTCGATCAAGAAATTGCGCGTGATACATTCGTAGCGCAGTTCTGCGGTTACTATTTGCTCGGTTGTACATGTAATGCATGTCTGCATTTTCGGCATACTTCAAGTCTCTCATCGTAGACATCAGCACAATTGCGAATTCCGCTTTCCCCTACTGAGATGCATCATGTTGAATGGTGGCTAGACATCTACTCTGTCCCTTACCGGCAACTCAATCAACCGATAAACCCATTTCTCTTTTCTTTTATTACCCCTGTTTGCGCCTCACCGCATCACTTGTGCTCAAACATTCTTATAGAATAAATGGTAGTTACAATTCATCTACCTACCCTTAAAATTTGTACCATGAATTCGGGACCACCTGGTATTTAAAGGGAATGTTTTCAAATTTTCAGTTTCTTTTAGTACTGTGTTAATAAATATATAAATTGCTGGGTTTACATTACTTGAACAGTAATAGCACAAATAATAAATTGATTATTATGTTTTTATATAAAAAAAAAAGTTTTTCGGGTAGATTTTATAAGTATGCGCTGGATGTTTTACTTTACTGTGCATTGACTTCTTAAAGCAAGGATATGTGTTTTAAGTTTTTACTCATAAATTATAATCTCTATGAAGAACTCTATTAATTTAAAAGCAAAGAAAAGTTAGGAAATGTATTGAGAGAGAGAAGATAAACTGTATTATATGACACTTCGAAAATATTCGGTAATAGTAGACTAGTGGCAAAGACTTACGGGATCAGTTCCGCAAAAAATAAAATATGCTGTCATAAAAAAAATGCTATTATCATAAAATATTTCGAAAGGCGTGAATAAAAAAATTCAGGGAATTTTGAGAACTTCTCTAAAAAATTGTTGACAAGCAATTGGCTGGAATATCCATGGATCATTTCAGTTCGAAAATTTACGGTGATAGTGTGATGGAATTGCAAGCAAATGATACGTGTTTTTAAAATGAAAATAAAGCATTGCATGCTTCGAATATTACCACACGTGACAAGAAACTGTGCTCGCAAAACCTATCCTAAAAAATGTTTTTCTTGGGAAACAAACATTGGTTTTAAAATGAATAATCGTCAAATCTAATAACAATGGAAAATAAATTTAATTTAGTTACATACTATTTATTTTCACCATATTGCGTATAAAGATTCACGAAAGATCAAGTGTACACATAAGCCTTATCAGAAAAAGCTAATTGGTTATTCCTGTAACGTGAAGATAACAGAAGCAGCTACAGTGGTGTTATAACTGATAACTACAGGCAAAGCATTTGTCGTTTATAAATTCTATTCATGTTTCATCACATACCAGATGTCAAAACGATTGCTTACCGTAACAAACACCGTATTGCAAAATATTAGGGTTGTGTAATGTATTTTATATTTGTTTTCCAAGATAGTAAATGGATATTAATATTTCTTGCTCGTATCTGATTACAGTCTCTTCTAATAATCGCTTGATATATTTAGAAGAAGAATAGCAAATGAAAAGGAACTTTAAATTTTAAAAAAAAATAACTCGATTTTTTTTTATTTAAAAAACAATTTCCTTGCCTTTTTTTAATATTATGAAGTTTAAGGTATATCCGACTACGTTCGCTGAACCATGATTTTGCAAAAGCTTATAAATGGGTAATATTCATGATATTTAGTGTCACTTAGATTAGAAAACATATATAAAAAATTTTTAAGAATATTATTACAATAAAAATTTACTTAAATACAATATTTTGACAAAAAATGAACATAGAAGGACTAATTTTCTAACATTCTCCTTTTATGAAAAATGCTTCTATTATAATAATATTTTGCCTGTACAGAGGCTGAACTAGAATTTTTTAAATATATGACTTAGAAGGGGATTTATCCATATTTTATACTACAACAGAGGGGAGAAATTTTAAGAAAAAAACGCCGATAATTATTTCAATGGGTAATAACTATGAAAATAATATGAATTTTTCAAAAATCCTAGTTCAGACTCTCTGGAGAAGTCTTTACTTTAGATAAGCCAAATAGTATTATTATAGAAACAATTTTTATAAAAGGAGAACGTTTTGAAAAAAGGTTATTCTAAGTTAATATTTTGCCAAAATATTGTATTTAAATAATTTTTTTTGTCTTATAATGTCCTTAAAACAATTTTATACATGTATTCTAATCTAAGACACTAAATATCATGAAAATTATCCATTTATGTGCTTTTTTTAAAATAATGGTTTCGAACGTAGTCGGATACTTTAAAAAAATAAAATTAAAAATTATAATAATCCTATGGCTAAGTTCACAAGAACCGTGGCCATCTAAGCTCTTGAAATTGAGCTCTGAAGGTATCAGCTTGAAAGCTGCTGAACATGCTAAAGACTATTTAAAATCATGAGCTATGGGAAAACATTCAGTATGCAAGAAATTTATATATTTGAATAGAGCTCGTTAAAACATTCGAATAATTAACACTGCGATTCACATACAAATTATATGTTCTAGTAGCACCGCCTGTGCAAGCTCAATGTAAATGTTGAAGGTTACTTTTAATTTCTAAAATCGTGTTTTCCTTTTGTTCGTGCTTATGGAGATTGCAAATCCTCTATCGAAATTCGAGGCATGAGTCAACTAGTGAGAATTGTACCAGATTTGCACATTACTGACTAACCGACATGTTGTGCACAGCAGAAATTCGGATCTGGCCGTACCATTTGACGTCATTTGCATCAGTAGGAAAATTCAGCAAGGCGTTCACTACTATGACTAATTCTGACTGTTTATGGCTAGTGTTTATAGATGCAGGCACTAGGAACTCTGAACATGCGAAAATGAAAACAATACCATTTCTTCTAATACAAATCAAGATTCCATGTGCAACACCATTATGGCCGTATCAATGCCTGGCTACAGAAAGTCAAAAGATATTGCATGACTTTTGGGTTATACACTAGACTCTCTCTACCCGTCTTTCAACTGGTGTTATGGCTTACAGTAAAACTGGAAATAATTTTCGCATCCACATCTAATACCCATTATCGCTACACTCAACTGTCACTGATGTCTCTGAAGTTTCGGAGCCTATTAGACTTACTTGCAGTCCAGTGAGACACTGCTCCTAGCTCCCAGTGTTGAGCAATGTTTTATTTCCCAACATGTTGTAGTGCTACTTAAGCTCGCCTATGAAATGCATTTTACCTTTGTATTTTAGATAATTTCTTCAATAAACGGGGCTTTGATAAATCTTATTCTTTAAAGAGCTAAGCTTTAAATGCTCAGCATTATAATACGAGACACTGCACGAATGGGAATGGGCTCAATTCCTGATGGTCACATGATAAAGACAAACACGTGTTCACCATTGAATTCAAAATAGACATCAAGCTAATTGTACTTGTTGTTCTATTTGAAAAACTTGGGTAAAATTTCAAATTTTATGGTTGGATAAAAATGTTCAAATGATGAAAAAATAAATTTCTTCAAAATATTTTTAAATTTTTTTTAAAAAAATCATATTTTATGCTTGTACTTTTAAATAAAATACATTTTGTCTACCAGTGTTGTTGTTATTGAGAAATTAGTATTTTTAAAGAGAAAGTTTCTGAAAAGATCAAAAGTTGGCTACACCGAAGCTTATGAACTGATTAGCTGGAAATGCATGATTGCTTATATCGTGTGACTATGACGTCCCATGAGAATTTGAACTGATTGGCTAAACGCATTTCGTTATCATTATCATGTGACTATGACGTCACAGGAATTGAGCTCATTGATCTATTCAATTTATGTGTGTAGCATGTGGTGTAGTAATAAGGAGAATGAGAGGTACTAAGATATTATCTGATTTAATTCGTTCATATATAAATTTGAATTCATAATACTCTGAATCTTTATGGAACTCTCACATATTAGCAACACCATAGAACATTGAATACAAGATATGTTATTTTTCTTTTAGGATCACATTTTGCATCATGTTATCTTTTTTTTTATCAATATTCGTAACATGCAATGAAAATGATACAATAGTGTTAAATATTTATGTTTTATATGAAAAGAAACAAACGCAGGAAAATAAATAAAATGCAAAGAAAAAGGGATAAAAAGAAATATCAATATAGAAGAAAGAAATTATATGTTAGAATATAAAGATATATGTTGTTATTAGGGTAAAACACAAAAAGCATAATGCAATAAATCTAAAAAGATTTTTCGGATATATAAATTTTTGTAACATGCACGAAAGACATGACAAAGATATAAGCATGTTTTTTTTTTCATTTAATTTAAAATTTTAGTTAATAAATTATGGTAAAGAAAATATAAAGCTTAAGTGTTTTACTATTGGATTCATGGTTTCATAAGAGACATGAATATTTCCCTACTGTATTCCTTCAAAGAAAAGGAAGATTTGTCTCACAAGGAATATTTTATTAAGGCTGAGCGCATTTACAATACGTTAATATTGTGTAGTATAATATTCACGCTCTCTCGCGCGTTTCCTTCCGTTTTTTCATTTAGACATTTTACTCACAAATGAAATCAAAATTTTTAGTTAACATTTACATTTTTGCATTCCTTTGAATAGTTGGTAACAAAAATATTAGTGTGCAAGTTTTTGTTCAAGAGTTTAACATCAAAATTTCTCGCGTTTTCCAAGTTATTTGCATAAAAAAAACATTGCCTGTTTTCATTTTCTTTGTTTGGTATGTATCTGTTTTGGATTTAACTGTTGGTGAATTTATTCAAGAAAAACTAATACTTAAGCAGTTATGTTTTTTATTATTTTTTTTTTTTTTTTTGTTCAAAAGGAAAGGAACTTCTGAAAATTCCTTTTTCTTAATAATAAATTGTGTAACAGATTAAAAATCATACATTTCATTAATATTTAAATAAATAAGCACTTCAAGATTTTAATGTATTTTTTCATAGCTGTGGCAAATTGCTATCGTAGTAATTGTCTAAGAGAAGTTTCATTGAACAATCAATGTACCGGGATTCCGAAAAGTATGACAACACTTTCAAATAGCAATAACAGAAAAAATAATAAGTAAAGATATTAACTTAAGGTTATTTTTGATCCATAAAGAAAATATTAAAGTTTTCTTACAACGCTTTATTGCATTATTTCAATGTGCGCACACTTTGAGATGCTCTATTTCATTGTACACATACTTCAAGATTAGATGCACATGACACATCAAATCTATACGAGATTTCTACCCACATTCTATGAAGCAAAACAAGATTAGCAATCTGAAAGGCAACTGTAATTTGACTTTTCATGTCATCAGTGCCACTAATTGAACATTATTTTATTCATTCTCGCCCGTGCTCGGCTTCTTGACCATTTGACGCTGAGCCTCCCAGTACCGACTGACGATGTTGTCAGCCGAGTATTCATCGAGTCCAGTGCATTGGAGCAGGTGGTCGCCATCCATTCTGGAATAGCCGTCAAGTGGGCTGTCCTCGTTAGCAGCCAGGCCAAGCCAGTGGAGATATACTCTGAAAAAGTCATGTCCAGTGGTTAGGCGAAACCGGGCAACAGCCCCGGCTCTCTCCAGGTGCCTCGGGATTGGGCCCACAGT
>BMAV01022122.1:0-11315 GCA_019973955.1 Trichonephila inaurata madagascariensis | reverse complement strand
TTTTAAGTAGGACCAGATATGAAAGAAATTTATAATTTAGAAAAAAAAATGTTCTATAAAATCTGAGATAACGTAAATACAAAATCTCAATCCGAAGTTATTTTGATGTAGAAGGTTTAGCAAAATCCAACAAAGTAGTCTGCCGGTGCAAAAAAATTTTTTCTTCCTCAAAATTTTCTCGTAGCATGCTAATATTATTTATTTCTTGTTTTATTAAAAAATACACACATTGTTGAGTCTATATTTTCTAAAATTTGTAACTCTTTTTCAATTAAACTGAGACTTTCTGTCAAAATCCTAACCATCATTCGATCTTCTGATTGAACTGTAGGTGTCATAGTCAAGTTTTTAATGCACTGCTCTTGCCCGCGAATTTCTATGAGCTCATTATTTGTCAGCACCTGACTGTGAAATCCAGCAGTTCTTCAATGTCATCATTATACACTTCTAAATTTATTTGCCTGGCCAGATCTTCAACTTCTTCAATCACATTATCAATTCCCCTGTTTCTTTCCCACAATCAAAAGACGAATCGACGAGATTTGAAAATGGTGTAACTCCGGGATCGCGTTAAGTCGGGGCATCGTAAGTCAAGTTATTACTGTATGTATATAAAATAGCTTCTTTTCGTGATTAACCACCTTTCTGATTATATTGTAGGTTTAAGTTTTTTCTTTTTCTCTTGAAAATATGAATCCTGTTAGTGACTTTAAATGGTTTTTTGCAAATGAACTTTTTTAGACATGTCTCATACTATTTGATGATATTTTTTATTACATATCCCACACAAATTTCAAGGTCCCAAGCAAATATTACACAGAATATAAATATTTGTTCAGTATTAAGTTCAGGAGGCTTGTCTCAAGAATTTTTAAAGGTAGTAGTTTCAGTAAAACATGCACAGAGGGATTTACATTTTATTGTGATTTCGAAAAAGAACAATTTTTTAATTTAAGAAGTTTTTCACTGTAAATTTAATTTTTAAAGTTCAGTGGTATCAACTTCAAACCAAAAGTTAGAGATAAGTTTTGCTTAATCAGAGTAGTCAAGGAGTGCTTGGAGATTTTTCCAAATTTAAACTTACTTGTAATCGTGAATAAATGTTTTTTTTTTTTTTTCAATTAAAGGGATTTTTCGAAAATCCTTTCTGATTAAATTATTATAAGCTTCTCATTTATTAAAAAAAGTACTCAGCACTACTTTGTAAAGGAATACATTTTACATGGATATTCAATAAAAATATAAATGTTACTTAGAGAACTTATTTTTCATTTTATTGTAGGAAAATTTGTATATGAAAGGTTATTTCAAACATAATTCAGCTACTTCTTAATTTTGATTTAATTTATTGAACTAATGTGTCATAAAATAAATATTTTAACAGTTATATTCTGTAAATTAAGGGTGTTATTGAGACGATTTATTACAAACTGAATTAAAATAAAACAAATGAGTTTCACAAATTTCTTTTTACCTTATTGGATGTTATAAACCACATTTAGATTGGCCTTTTGCAGATGTAATTTTCAAACTTTGATTTCCCTTTTATTAGAATAGTTTCGTTATTATTTGTGTTTTGCAATTTTGTGAATATGCTTTAAAGTTTAAAACTTTCTTAAACTCGTATATTTCATTAAAAAAAATTACTCTTCCTGTTGAGGGAAAAAAATTGAAACACTTGATAAATTAAAATTTACTTTTGAACCTGTATGATAAATTTATCATAATTATACATTTTTTCTTTCATCCAAATTCTTTTCAAGATTTTTTTTCTTCCACGGGCGTTAAAGTACTCAGGTTTTAACAATGACTTAAATCACTTCGATGCATTTTAGAAATCTCTATATTTATCTGACTTCATATACTGGTTCATTAAAGAAAATTATGATAAGACTTTTGAAAATATGTTGAAACCGGTTTCCCAATATAGGTAGAATTAAATATAGATATTCAATTCCAATGTTTATACTGTACCGTTTCGTAATTCTCTTTCAAATTTTATATATGTATTATAGAACTTTGAAAGAGGTTCTAATCAACATAAACAAAGGGGACAGAAGTTCTGTTGGGTTTTTTTTCTTACTATCATTTTACGGTTTTCATAGACTCACCAGACTATGAATTAATAAGTATATATTATGTAATGTGTTAATGGAAGCAAAAGTTTGTTTTCAAGAAATCTCAAGAAACAATTCTTCTTTAACACAATGCAAAAGAAACTATTCATGAAACATGAAACTTTCATGTGAACTCTACTTTCTTTAATTAATTTTTGAAGAAGGTATTAAGTTTGAATTAATTTAATTAAAAATTATCTTTTTTTCAAAATGTAAATTAATATTAAATTTATTTAAAAAAGTTTTCATCAAGAAAGACAAAGTTGTATACAACCTATTTTGCTTGAAACTAATTATATTTAATATTAAAAAAATTTTTTAGTTCTTCTTAAAAAATTAAACTAGTTATTTATAAACGCTTAACTTCTTTGTTCTAATATAATTCTTTAGAAATGATGCAATTAATGAGTAGATATTAAATGCGTTTTAATTGTGTTAAGAAACTTGTCTCAAATCTTACAGATAGCATATTGATGGAAATTACTGTTACTGTACTTTTTATATTCTAATAATTTACATATATAATTTTGTAAACTGTTGAGGAAATTTTAATGAGAATACATTTTTTATTATCTGCCAAGTTATTGTTTTAATGTTATCAATTACATATGAAACTTTTAAGTATTTCATTATTTTCTACAAGACAAGATACAGAAAAAAATTAAGTCAAATAGAATCAAATAATTTTTTTTAAAATGATTAATCAGATAAATTCATTACGTGTACAAAAAAAGAGCATGAACGGAGATTAAGTGTGATTCATTCAATGTGTTAATTGGTAAATAAAATACACTGTTTAAAAAAAATCTAAGCATATATGGATAACTAAAATATATTTAACTTTTAATACAAGAAATCCACATGTTTAATGTTACAAGCAACATTTAAAGTTAAGCTTATTTTCCACCATCATCATGTGCATTTTCAATTGACCTGCCCCGTGTCAATATCTACGGAAATGAATAGGTTGACACTCTCGCAAAAGAGGGACTAGATCATTTTGTCCCTTCTTCCTCAGAGCTTACATATTTAGAATAATTCTCAAGTCAAAAGGCCCAAAATAAAGCAAAATGGTCAAATCCTCCGTTTCATAAATGGTATAAAGGCGAAAGACCAGGTCTTTCGTTATCTCTTTCTTGTGACAGGCAGTCTAACACTTATCCATCCCGACTTGCCAGTGGGTACTTAAAAAGTCTCACTTTTTCTGGAGGCATTAAGAGGTTTCCTCGGTTTGCCCTAATTGCCAGTTAGAACAGGCTTCGTCTCAGCACATCTTGGACTGTCTTGGTCTGCACTTTTAAAATATCCATAATAGTCCATTTCTAGTATTTGACTTCATTAAAATCAACAGTTCCACTGATCTGATCTGATCTGACTTCGTCTGTCCAAACGGGAGATTAGTAACAACAACAAACGACAACGAAACTAGAAATTTTAAGTGTCATACTTACAGATGTTGTGTTGCCAGAACATTGTGCATAAAAATAAATTTGTACTCAGTTCGAAACTAAATACAGACGGCGCATAGTTGGTGGAATATGCACTATTGACCCAATACATAGCTGATCTGTACAAATTTTGCAAAGAAAGGCCCACAGATACTATTAAAACACATACAGGAGATAGGGATTCTTCTTTTTCTATCAATGCACGGATAAGAAAGTATTTGTTTGTTTGAGGCTGCAGTGTAACAGTAAAGCATCTCCTTAAGCCATTTAAAATACACCAGAATGATTAAAACCTGGGAAATGTAAGGGCCAGACAAGTTGTTGAATATCCGTGCTCTCTAGATAATCCTGGACATCGCTTTTGTGACGACTCGTTCATTTTCATTTATGCAATATAATGCATTACAGAAAACAACATGGAATTACACAGTGCATTATAGTTTAGTTGATAAATCAATTATTGTTCATAATATTCCCCTGAAATCACGTATAATAACCAAATTTCATTACTTATATTGTCGACCTATACTATTATGATATCCCGTTAAGATACAACTTGAAATATAATGCAGGTTATATATTCTGAAACGTTTCTGCTTTTAGAATAGTCGTATGTAAGAAAAGCCCAAATAGAACGACTGAGCGAGTTTTTGAAAAGTGTAAAGTATCACTTTTTATCAAGAGACAGAGGTTGTACATATTTTACTTTCAGCTGTTATATATATATATAGTTCTGGCTTTATTTACAAATGAAACGAAAATAAATAATCTTTTTATATGTTGTAAAAAGGTAATCATCAATATATTTTTAATATTTTTAATTGCTTTGATACACATTTTTGTCTTAATTTGTTTAAATTATTGTAAAATAGTAAAAATATTGATTATATTCTGTTAATGTTGCTTGCAAGACTCAGGATTTCCTTAACAGCACGATCGAGTGACTTGAGCGTTACTTGAGTCACTGCTATCCGAGTATTCTTTTCTGTTTCTATGATTTTGATGGACGCCTAAATAAAAATGAAATATATTGTTATATAATAAGTAACATTTTTTCTTGGGGGTTTGAAATGGACGAGTCCCTTTTTTCTATATCTCGCTCTTTTTGGCAATTAATTTTCTCTTTCAAACACTTGTTGAGATAATATGGCATTTTTCTCCTTTACACAGATATCTGCATCCGTATCTCTTCCCCCCGACCAAAAAAATTGGGTTTTCCGGTGGGATTTGGTAAGGTATCTTTTAATCTTTATTATTAATTTTTTTAATTAATAAAGTTTTCTGATACATTTTATTATTACTCATGGAATACTGTACTAACTGTTAATCAGAAAGTTTTTCAGGTGTCTAAAAGGAAATGAAATCTCACACAACAGAAATTTTGCAATTGATGAATAAATCAGATTTTAAAATTAGTGTTCTTTTAGAAGATGACTATGCTGCGAACAAAATATGTGAATGACGCATACTGGAAGGAGAAGCAAGTTCAGATGAGAGCGATGAAAAAAAATATGGAGATATTTGTAAAGGAAAGACAATTTTGAATCATCCTTTATCATTAAAGTCTCTTGAACCCAATCATTTCTTTGTTTTAACTGTAGCAAATTTTGGTTTCAGTACAAACAAGAGAGATGCAATATCAAATAAAATACCTCTAAAAATAAAAATTTATCTCTTAGACATTAAGTTATAGATAGCTGAAGTGTTAACAGCAATACATCTTCTGACAAAGGTATTTTAACTGACGATACAGATGACAGTGTTGCAATTCCTCCCCCAAAATTTTTAAGTATTATAATCCACCTGCTAGAAGGAAATGCCAAGATAAAAGGCATGGCATGTATAGGCATTTTTGATGTGTTGATGGCATTATAGCTATTTTATCAAAGTAGGTTCAAAAATTGCGTATTTTTTGTTACGTATTTCAAATTTGTATATTAATTCTATACACTTTAGAGTTAAAATAAACAAAAAATTCTTGTAAAAGAGTTTTTATTTTAAGATATAGAATTAGATCATAAAAATATGAACATAAAAACATAAATTAAAACATAAACAGGAACAGTACGGGTTTAACAGCTAAATAGTCGGAAAAAATGTATACCTGTGGAAATCGTGGGTTGCTCAAATTTCGCTACATGTACATTGCCCATGGAAATCGCGGGATGTGCAGCGAAAGGGTCAATGTTTTACATGAAAAGCCCAACTCGTACAATCGTGCTAGTACCGTTTACGTTTCAGAGGGAAGATTTTTTCCAGTGTCATTGGTATCAATATAGTGTTAATATCTGGTGGAATTTAATGTTTAAAGATAAAACTAGTTCGGGTCTTACAGGGTTATAAAAACATAATGAGAGATTATTTCATTGAATGGCTGTTCTTACTTAAATTATTTATGTATCTTAATAGTGGGACACGTTAGACAAATCCGCAGAAATTTTCTACGACTACTTTGTCACTTTCCCATCTACGATTCTGCCATTACTCTTCACTGTAATGACAATGCATCTGTTGTGTATGGCCGTAGAACCACCTTGAAATGTTACTATTTCCTCTTGTTTTAAAATTTTCCCAACAGGCGCGAAAAATGCTAAAAACAATTTTGAATTAACTTCCAATATTGGTTACTTGTTGCCCTTCATCAAGATTTTCGAAATTTCTAGCATGTGTAAAATCACTAAAAATGATATCCACTAAACCTATTCTAAATTTTGCTTTGTAAAATTTTCAGTACACTCAAATGTCCTTATAACCAAAGCTTATCACTACTGCAATATAATCTTAAATTCCTTTTTAGTGTCATTCTCACACGCAACAATAATTTAGTAATGTCGTGATTATTGTTTCCTCATGAAATATTGCAAATTTATGCATGCTAAGGGAGCATCTGTGTCTTCATCAACGAAAGTAATTTCCAACAGATTTTGTCTACCAGCACAGCTCCAAAATTACAAATAAAAGTATCATGCTAATAATTAATTAATTGTTTTTAAGTTAATAATGCGATATAAAATTCTAGATAGTCCTTCTGTCTTTATCTGAACAACATCTCAGTAATTCTGTTCTTATATTTGAGCAAAACATTTTTATTACCAAACACTTACAAAAATTTACTGTACACATCAATTATAAGCAAAGGCAGGTGACAGATTATTTCAAGTACAGAGGTGAAAAGTGTAAACACATTTTTTTAAAAAATAACATTTGCTACATAAATACATTACGAAAATTTATATTAAGTATAAATCAAGCTGTACTTAACTTATTGCGCACTAATATAATCACATTTTCTAAAGAATAATTGAAAACAACTCATACACGTAGCATAAATTTATCATAAAATACTGTAGTAGCAATATAAATGTTAAATTTTATACATTTCATGTATAATTCACTAAAAATATTTGTATTTGAAATTTACTATATAAATTAAATTTGATTTCTACAGAGTGAAAATGCATATTGATTTATTTTACTCGCATGTCATGTGCGGTAGTATATTTAAAAAAATTGTAATTATGCATATATTAATTAGAACAAATTAAGCATTTATTTTCTAACATGGATTTACAGATAACTTTTTCAAGACAAACAAACTCGCGTAACTGTAAATTCCAAAATTGAAATGATTGCCTGATGCGTATTTAATTATCAGTCATTTTATACATTCAATCAATATCCACTGCAACAAACTGAATGCATATAATTCTACCAAGTTATGTGTTAATTGAATCTAACAGTCTTGCTTTATATGAATCGACATCCGCACTGCTTAATTGCTTTATGTGTAGAGCAAATTCATTCAACAGAGTATCGCAAACAGGACAAACACAAGGCTTCAAAGCTTTTAGATCTAATTTCCTCTGCTTAGAAAGGCATCGTTATAGAGCATTACAACCATTTGCACCCCTAAAGGCTATTCCTACTTTCGCCAATCTAATTTGTATATCAATCAGCCCGGCACCATTTCAGTTCTAACGAGGAATGAACAGAGTCGTCTTGCACATTACCAGTGCAATGGGAATTATAGTAGAATACCGTTGCTTGATCATGAACTTAACAGAAACATCTATACCGAACCAGGATACATTCTTACATGATGGTGTAAGCTCCCTAAGGTATTGTCGCTGACGTAACATGTGATCATCTATCTGTCAGGGTATCTCTTTATTTTATTTTTTCTTTTCCGTACAGTTAGTTTTTCCCCTTTACTTTTGAGAATTTCCCACGATTTTTTTTAAATTCTTGTTCCTCCGATAAAAAAAAATGATAAAGGGAAAAAGGCAATGGATTTTATGTATTTTTATGATTGTTGAAGTTGCAATATATATCATTTTTAATTACTTACATATTCAATTCATAAATATTGTGAAAGTAGCTCTTAAAAAGAATATATTTCAATAATTTTTCTTTTAACGCTGATATTATAAAGTAGACAAAAACAAAATACTTGTTATTCCTCAAGTTTTGAAACTTAACATAATTTACTTAGTTTATAATTATATTCTAGGCAAGGGTGGCGAACCTTCATGGATCAACGTGCCATTTTTTTCTAAAGAAATGTTTAATAAGGCATAGACGTGCCAGTTAAATAATTTTTACTTGTGCTTATTGGGAAAATAATAAAACTTAATGCTAACAACTCTTTATTTATTACGAAAAAAATACTTATATTAGGATTATAAGATGTAATTTTTTGTAGAATGCTTGCTGAATCGGAGTCATCTGCCAAACGGTTTCTATGCAATTAATTATTTTTGCTGTAGTTCACTTTTTTGACAAGAGGATTTGTGATTTGTTTCAAAATGCTGTTTTATAGACGATGTTCTGCATAACACTATTCCAAAACATAACACACACCACTTTGTTGCCTTTACTAATGTTGCCATATTTCTAGATTCACCAAATTTGAAATTCTCTGTTACACTTACTATCTTGCATTTTTTGTACTTTTGCTTAACTAGCCATGTTAAAGAACAGTTAAAAATTGTAAATATAACACAAATCAACTTTAAAATACTGTTGTGTTATTGAAATTGGCTATACTATGCGTAGCCAAACTTTGCAACATAAGCAATTGTAATCCACGACGTAACTAAGGCAAGACAGTAACAAACGAGTGTGCTTCCCGCGACCTATCACTCGCGTTTGTACGTAATACTTCACATTTAACTTAGTTATTTTTAAATAAAATTCTAACCATTTTGATCGCTGGCGTGCCCAAAATATTGTGTCGCGTGCCATCAATGGCACACGTGTGCCATTGGTTCATGATCCCTGTCCTAGGCAAAATATTTTTACATTCATTTTTTGCATGCATATTTAGGTAAGTTATGTGTTGTTGCTGTTTCCAATCCCCTTGGAGCAGGAAAGCCTACACCAAGTCCATTTGACCATTCCACGTAATAGTGTCACACACCAAGTCTTGTTGTTTATACAACTGTCGCAGGGAAATGCCCCAGCAGTCCAGAAGATGAGCAGGAGAAGCAGGGAGAGAGCAGGAACAGGTAAATAAAGACTTTACCCCCTGCACAAAAGTCATATTACGCAGGTGACCGCTTCTAAAGTGCGTCAAGGCCGTCTGATGAGCCCTGGAACTCCTTCACGGTATAGAAAGGCCAGGACTCTTAGCTGTGAAAAAGTGGTGAGCAGGAGGGTTTCGCCAAGTCATAGGAATGAATTTCTGAATGGGTTAAAACAGGGGAGCTGGGGTTAGAGAGATCACAACCCCTACCAGCCAGCTCATCAGCAGCTTCGTTCCCAGGCACACCCACATGTGATGGAATCCACTGGACATACTTGTTTCCCCTGACCGAGCCTAACTAATTTGGATAAAATATCTAGACCAGTACTGTCCATAATTTTTGGCCAATTCTTCAAATACTGGATAGAGCTTCTGCTGTCTGTCAGGATCCAGATGCTGTCCTTATAAGAATTAAGAGCATGATCGAGAGCACCACTAATAGCAATGAGTTCCGATCTAAAGACGGAAAAGTGGACATGATTCCTGATGCTGATTTTAACATCATTCCTAGGAATGCTACTAAAAATACCAATCCCTGTTCAACCCGTATCCGAATGACTACCATCTGTGTAAATAATCAAGGCTTGATCGGGGATGCCATTTATTACTTCAAGTGCCAGTTGTCTTAATAATTCTGGATGGCTGCTGTGCTTGGGAGTACTGGTCAATAATTCCTCCCGGAATTCAGCATGATTAAAAGAATCAATAGTTATCTTTTTTATAATGGATTTAGAAATTCTATCCATTACTTTCACTACAATTTCGCTCAGTAATATAAACAAAAAGGGAGAAAGTTCGACACCCAAAAAAACTGGTTAAGCTCCACTTTTACATAAAAGATGTAAGTCAGTTTTTATTCAAATACTGTAGCATCTATATTTTTTAAGTTTGCATTATATGATTGATTCTTTAATATTTAGAGTTCAAGACATTTTTATTTCTCTAGAAGATTAATAAAGGTCAACACTCATCCGCCCGCCCGCCCGCACGTACGCACGCACACACACACACAGACACACACACACACGCACAAACACACACACACGTGAAGGCACTTTTTAAATAAAATATTTAAGCTCAAAAGCAATCAATGACATTTACTAAAATAAAAAGTGATGAGTCACACACAAGAATTGTAATCGAAAATATTTTAAACAACAAATATCAATCTAAAAGCTCTTTATAAATGCGTTTTTATAAGCAACAGATGTGTTTCTTCTGATGGAATGTTTTCTTTGTACATAGGAACTCATTACATATAATTCATTAGTTTATTAAATTAAATAATAGCATATTTACAAACAAGTATTTTCAAAATATATTTGTGTTTTGGTGCTGTGATAAATATGTATAGTTTTTAAGAAACCATAAATAAATTCAAAATTTTGCAGTCTATTGAACGAAAAATTCAAAATCTGACTGGATGATGTATGATGCATGAATACTATGCACATCAAAAGCTTTGAATGTCATTTTTCAAAAATGAATAAGACCATATCATGAATATAAGACATATATTGTCCTATCATTTTAACTCGGAAGATGCTTTCCTTGCGTACAAGAACATGCGACAAAACATACAAAAAATACTTATCGATGACCTGGAGACTGAATTTTTAAGTCACTTCCTTATCTCCGGTATAAGTATTTTTCATGTTTTAAAAGCAATTTTTCTTAATATAATTCACAATTTATAGACGATGCTCTTTATTTTGACACTTCGTTCGAAAATAAATGCATGTATTTCAGAAACATGTTTCAATTTATTTTCATCAAAATATAATTTGAATTGCTAGAAATACATCTTGCAAATTTTTACCTTAACATTGAATTGAAGATAATATATGCCATAGTATATTTTTCCCAATAATAAGCATTCTTAATATCCTCAAACTTATTTTAATTGTTACTGTAAGAAAAGCTTTAATTCCATTATCTAGCAAATTTATTCTTTTTTAAAATTTTAGATGTGCCTTTATTATGAACTAAACTGTTTTTATTATTAACTATAAAACATATCTAAATTAAAAAAATTACTAGATAACAATCTCTTATTTTATATAAAAGCTTTTATAAATTTTGAGATGAAATCTTATTAATATATCAAAATAAAGAAAAAGTATGTATATATAAATTTAAAATCTAACTGCACTTATCGTGTAGAATATAAGATAGACATTAACTCAGTAGATGCTCGAAATTTTACTTTGGGAGTGTGGAAAGTTG
>BMAV01022121.1:275465-314798 GCA_019973955.1 Trichonephila inaurata madagascariensis | reverse complement strand
TTCTGAACTGTTGGTGCTACATCGTTCTATAAAAAAAATTGTTGAATGTGGTGTTTCAGTTGGGAACGTGGCGGAGGGTTATACTTCCATAAAGGGGGGTGTGTCGCAGTTTTGTCAGTTGACACTGGTAAAGTAGTGGACATTGAAATAATATCGTCATATTGTCCCACCTGCAGAAAGATATCTAAAATGCCTTAAAGCATTGAGTCGGAAACTTTCGCAGCAGATCACATGTGCCATAGCAATTTTCCAGGTTCTGTGTTAAAAATGGAAGCTGTTGGGTCTACTAGAATCTTCCCACGTTCTATTGTCAAACGAGGTCTTAAATATGCACATTATTATGATGACGGGGATTCTAAGGTCTTTATCAGTGTCAAAGACACTTATAGGAAATATTGCGTCACAAAATATGAATGCATATGTCATGTTCAAAAGAGAGTAGGTGCGAGATTGCGTAAATTAAAGTCGAAAAATAAAAATTGTCTGGTAAAGGAAACATCACCGACTCTTTTATTGACAGATTACAAAACTATTATGGGATTGCTGTTCGTAGCAATGTTGGCCGTCTGGTCTTCAGCAAAATGTTACGGCCCCTTTTTTTTCATTGCTCATCGGTCAAGAAACCGTGCATGGGCAGTATCCCTTGGAAAAAAGATAGTTGGTGCTACACCAGCGTCGTTTTAGGTCCCAAAAAAAAATTAAAAGGCCAAAACAAACCTTTAAGCCCATATGAAATTTTTCCAAAAACGCCCTAAATGCCTGCAGGGAAAAAACACAAAATTCAAATGAGTGTTTTGATGGCATTATATGGAAATATGAAAGAATTTTTCGTGTCCCCCAAATTTTAAAATCTGGGAGGATCTTAACCCAATTTTGTTAGGTACAAGGGTTGAATTGACATTTTAAAAAACTTAATATAAATCCTGGTTATTTTACTTTAAAATCATACAAACATCTTGTAGATCTAGTAGAATTAACGATGCAGAACGACATTAAACACCAAATGTAAAGGAGCGTAGAAAAATTTTAAGAGCTACAATAAAAAAATATTAATGTTTTAGAGAGTAAAGAAGGTGTTATTTATAAATAAGGAGCATTTTAAGTAATTTAATGGATTTAATTTCTTAATTTTTAATACTTTATACTTTAATTTTTTTTTAAAAATTTTTAATTGTGTTTAATATTAAAAATTGCAGTTGAAAGTTTTTTTCTGATTGATCTCAAAATGAATTTTCTTAACGTATTGGCATCTGACTATGTAAATATCAGAAAATGTTCTGAACCAAATTAGTTAAAATTTTATAAGTACATTTGTTTTATACATTTAAAGAGCCCCTACCGCTTTCAAAATTATATAATTGATATGTTTTTAGTAACTAAGGTATATAGCATGCTTGTAATAATTTTTTAATGATTTTTCAATGTTCTTTTACTCGAACTTGATAAAAATTGTAATAAATTGATTATCATCACAGGAAAATGGTACCAGCCGTAAAAAAATGTTTTGATGATCAACATCAAATTTACATGAAAAGTGAAATTTTTGTTTAAATTTGAGTTTTGTGCGTATTTCTAATAATCAATTTAATTACTATTTGCACTATGTTTTTGTCTCTAAATTTTTTTTTGTGCTACAAATAACATATTAAATATATTTTTCATAGTTTTAAGCTATATTTCATCAGTAAAAAATATTTTAATAGCAAATGTTGCAGTTTTTCAAAAATTTTCTTTGAAGGTGGGCTGATACCTTAAACAAATCAGCATAAACTTTCTTAAATTTATTAAATAGACTGTGATAAAATGATTACCCATGAAACGAAAAATGAGGAGCAGTCAAAGCAAAACTTAAAGCTATGAAGCCAAATTTTTTATTGAGTTAAATGTTTAATTTCTCTTTTTTGTTCACGTATTCTCAATTGTTTGGGCTTTTTCTTCTAGTCAATGAACAGTAAAAATTGTCAATGCTCTAAATTTTCTGTCGGCACTTTTCGGAAATATGCAACTTATTAAAAAAATTTAAGTAACTTCAGGATACAAAAGATCTAAACTCATTGCTTGTGATTTAAGAAAGCGCAAGTACAAAATAATTTTCTTTTTCCTGGGAATATTTTTAAAAAATAAAAAATAATAATAAAAAAACCACCTTTTGTGTTTTTAAAACTTGTAACCCTATTTTTTCTCTGCCCCAAAATTACTGACCTTCAATGGAAATATTTCTTATTTCATTCTTCAAACGAATTTTCGTAAGCCACAAGAAACTAAGAAAAAGTTTCTGGGAGACAAAATAAGTCTTGATGATGTAATTAATTTGCTTCTGGGAAACTTAAAACGCTGCGAAGAAATTGTTTATTACAAGATTAATAATACTTATAGAAAAACTACTTAAAAGCTTCTTTTGTAGGTATGTTTTATACCTTTTGCTTAAGAGAAAATAAAGTGCAACTCCTAAAGAAAAAATATATATCATTTAATCATGAACTAAATGTTTCTTCTGATTTGTTTGAACAGAATATTGGTAAAAAAGCACTGGGACAGAACTTATTAAAATGGAGCTGTATAACACTACATTATTTTTAAACACATTGGGTGTAAAATAGCAAGTGTTCTACATATAGCATTTAGCGATAGTTGAAAAGGAACTAGCTTCCGAAAACTACAGGTATTTTTAATGACTAATTCAAAGTCATAAAAACAAATAAAAAGTCTTATACTCTTCGCAAGAAGAAATTCAGATACTTTAAAATTTACTTCTGTTTAAAAAACGTTTCATTAGACATTTTTAAGTTTTCTATGAGTATATGAAATGTATATAATAATATTTTTTTTTGTTTTAATACCTGTTGACTTTCCGATACATTCACTGTTTATTTTAAAACATTTTAAGCATTCTATTAACTGGATAAGAAATGATGATTAAGATGGATAGTGAAATGCTGGGTAAAATCAGATATGAAACGCAATGAATGGATGGAAAGATGCATACATAGTTTCTGTTAAATGTAATTGCTTAAGGTATCCGAATACGTTCGGAACCGTGATTTTACAAAAGCGCATAAATGGATAATTTTCATGATATTTAGTGTCACTTAGATTAGAATACATGTATACAATTATTTTAAGGACATTTTGACAAAAAAATTATTTAAATACAATATTTTGGCAAAGAATTAACTTAGAATAATTTTTTTACAAACTGTTCTTCTTTTGTGAAAAATGCTTCTATTATAATAATATTTTGCCTGTATATGGCTCAGACCTCTCTACAGAGGCTCAACTAGAATTTTTGAAACATAAAAACTTAGAAGTGGGTTTATCCATGTTTTACGACAACAAAGGGGAGAAATTTTAAGAAAAAAAACGCCGATAATTATTTCAATTGGTTGTAACTCTGAAAATTTTTCAAAAGTCATAGTTGGGCCTCTGTAAAAAGATCTGAGCTATATACAGGCAAAATATTATTATAATAGAAGCATTTTTCACAAAAGGAGAACATTGGAAAAAAATTATTCGAAGTTAATTCTTTGCAAAATATTGTATTTAAATAATTTTTTTTGTCAAAATGTCCTTAAAACAATTTTATACATGTAGTTTAATCTAAGTGACACTAAATATCATGAAAATTATTCATTTATGCGATTTTAAAATCACGGCCCGAACGTAGTTGGATACCTTAAGAACTTCCAAGCAAATGAAGACTGTAGGTGACTAACCCAGAAATCTTGAGACTCGGTTAGGGGGCAGGAATGATACATCTAAACTTCATTCCTTTCTCCAAACTATGCCAACGCGTGGACTTTGAGCTTCAACAGATTTAATGGGCATCTGCCTCTCTACTCTACAGTTCTTCCAGTGAAAGTGGGATTCGAACTCTTGAATCCACTGAACATAAGCCAGTTTTGAGTTGGTGACCGTAGCCATTTAGCTTCCGCGGCTCACAATATGTAATCATAACATATTTTTACTAAGCTGAAGAGATAATTCATTTTTTTATCAACTTCCTCCTATTTGCGAAGGAACTCGTATGTTTGAGTTCCTGCGTTTCAGGATAGAATTTTTTTGTTGTAGACATCGTAATTCGGGTAATGAAAGTTTGAATTAACAAATAAAGTATGACTCACCCAAGTTTGTTATCGGCACCAGATATTCTAGTTTGCAAGCATTGGGTTAGACTGATTTGAACAAGACTGAATTCTGAACTTCTGATGAGTGAGAACTGAACTATCAACATCATTCTTTTATTGACAGAGGTTTTATAACTGCACTTGCCAAAAAGGGGCAGTTAAACTTAATAGTTAATCTCGTTCCGAACACCTAGGCCAAGTTTAGCTGAACAGAAGTATAATAAGGTATATTATACAGCTACACAGTGTCAAAGAATCACATCTTCTGTAAAGCGTAATGTTAAAAGTGTACGCACGAATTTTTATTTTTTACATTTAAAAAAGATGTAAACTCTCTCTATATTGGATTGCCAGAACTTTCATGAATTCTTTGTGAAGACTACATCTCTTACGTTTCTTTTCTGTTGTTTAAAGTTTGACTTTTTTTTGTTCCCATCTTAATTTTTTCTTGCTCTGTCTTGAAATGTATGTTCTTTTTTATTATTTACCATTGTTGTGCGATACTTGAGCTGTTTTATATGTTTGTATTGATCCTTCAAATAAAACAGTATGTAACAACACAATATAATTTAAAAAATGAGGCTAACTTTTTATTATTAAAAACTTTGCAATATTAATAACTTACATAAAGTATTAAGGACTTATGAATCATTTTATTATTTCAGAACTAGAGAGCTAATATTTTTAGAAAATAAGTATAAATACTGTATATGCATCACAATAAATTGACTTATATATAATTTGTATGTTATAACAATAACGATTACAACAGCAACAACAAAAACAACATTAATGTACTAAACATATATTATAATAATAATGATATATAAAATATATTATAATACAATTTGGTTTAGTAACAAAAGTTGATAAGTACAAACAAAGTTTTCATATCTAAAAAGTATTAAAGCACTGAAACACAATCCTTTATTTCTCTGCATATATATTAAAAGCTGAAATATATTTAAAATAATTTTTTTATAAATTTACGAAGAAAGAATATAGACTCTAAAAAGAAATGATTAAAAAGAAATACTAAATACCTGTTCATAAGAAATCCTTCCTTAAAAATTATGAATCCATATTTTTAAATAATTGTGAACGAAAGCAGTTTTTATAGGTATAGAGGAGAATACAAATGGCGTATTTTCCAAAAAGACTGACATCATTATTTCAACCTCCATTTGCTATAAAATGAAGACAATCACAAAGAATTTCTTTGTTCACCTTTACATCTATAAAGCTATTAAAAGTTAGGTAACAGCTAATGTTTTAAGTATTTAGTATTTATTAGATTTCTGAAAGCAAATATATTGTTGTTGATCAAATCGCAAGTTTATAGTCACCACAGTCTATCGAATTATCTGGACCAATCTTAATCTTCGTTTGTTCACAAAGAATATCACACCATATTAAAAACTATTTACTTCTCACCGGTGTCTGCGCACATGCCTCTCTTTAAAAGAGGTAAAGAGCCTCTCTTTAAAAATGAATTACAGAAATATTACAAGAGTTATGTTCGAATTAGTTTTAACCGGAAAAAACTGTTTCTTTTTATACCTTGGCTATCATTCTGACCAGTTCAAATTAACAATAATTCCGTTTTATATGTTCATAACATAATCGGAGGTAAGTGTATTGAAAAAAACAAACAATTTCACTTAAAAAGATACTTTATTTAATTAATGCAACGTTTCTCAAAAATTAGGGGCGCCCCCTTTGGGCGTGATAATCCCCCAAGGGGGGCCAGTATATTAAAAAAATCTTAAAAAAAAAAATTATTTTTTAAAAAAATTATTTATTTACTGAAAGTAAAGAAACAAAATACATTCTGACATAATAAAATATACATTTGCACTGATATAAAAATTTTTTTTATAAATTTATCAGTACTGCACAATGTATTTTATAATTAATTTAACAATACTATAAAAACAAGTTTAATAATTATTAATGACCCCTTTCTTGTATATATAAAATTATTACAAAAATTAACTATTATCTTGTAGTTTGTATGGTTTATAATTAATCCTTTAAAGGGGAAAAAAAGTTACCATTCCCCCCAATGCCCCCGATTTAAGGGGGAGGAAAAAAAAGGGGTACAAAACAAAAATCCTTTTAAAAAAAGTAAATACTTAAAAAATACTGTCAAAAGGTCCTTTTATTTCAATCAAAACCTTCGAAATAATTTTTGGATAGCAATGCATAAAAAAAATTTGACTTTGAAAAGACGTATATGTACGTCTGGAATTATCGTTTGGGGTGAGCGATTTTTTCCCGTCGGTGGCCTAAATAGGTTAAAGTCGTATTGTATTTCTTAAAGTATATATTATTAAATTTCAATATATTATTATTTAAAGGAAGGGGGCCGATAAAATTATATTGAATATTTGGGCAAAATTAAAAGTTTAAACACTGAATTAATGTAACAAACCCCCTTTAAACCATGGTAGAAAACCCCCCATATTCAAATTGGTGATTATCTCATTTAATTATAGCCATATCTGCATTTTTTATGTAGAATGACAGAAAAGAACGTATACCGAACTCAATTACGAAATAGGAACTTTAAAAAAAGAAAAACTGTCAAATCAATTGACAACAATAATACAACATTTGCAGCTGTACTCTGGTATTTCAATTTTTATATATATAGTTATGTAATAATATATATTACTCTTTCTTCATATTTGTAATGTTATTCGGTAAGTATAAATTTTTGTGCAATAAGAAAGTAGTTATATTTGAACAAGTGAAAATAAATGCCTGATAACGACAAATAATTCTATGGGAATCATTGTTTTTTATATATATTTCCCCCCATATAAAAATTTTTCTCTAAAACTAGACGTTGCTATGCCTATTTTTTGTCATAAGTTCTTATGGTTACCTTTTGTTATGTTCTTGCAATTATTTTTTTTTTTGTTATCTGTTTTATGATTATCTTTTGTTATGTTTTTGTAATTATTTTTTTATGTTATGTGTTTTATGATTATCTTTTGTTATTCTTATGATTTTTATTTGTTTTACTTCCACACAAATAAACTCTATAAAAAATTTTTTCGAGGGTTTTATAATTACCCCAATTTCACAATTAGTTCCTTTTCCCTATATATATATATTTATTTATCATATATCTTGTTCAAATTTTTAATCAAAAAAAACTTTCTTTTTCCATTCAAGTTCAAATACATTTTAAAACGGGTTTTTTGGGTGAATTGATATTAATAAGTTTTTTTATTAATTCATTAATTTATTTATAATGAATAAATAGTAAAAACAAAAAAAATCAACACCCTATATGAAAAAAGGGGAAAAACCTTGTTGTGTCCTGTGGGGAAAGGGTGCGCGTTGGGCTTCTAATTCAAGGGTTGAATCCTACCTGGGGGGACATATTTCTGTTTACTTTACTTTTTTTTATTAGAATAATTAAATTTTAAATTTAAAATAAAAATAAAAATCCCAACCATATATAGAATTTGTCACTATTTTGGCTTTCTATTTTGTCACTTAATATTGTGATTCTGTCAAACGTATATACATATTTATATTAATTGTAATTATTTAATAAAAAGTAACAAAAATAAAAAATTTTTTCGTTGACCTAATTAGGAATTGACTTAATTTTTTTTAAATATTACTTGTTGAAAAGAATTTCAAATATGTACATGTTAAATGCAGCAAGAAATAATGCAGAAGTTCGTTAATGTAATTATATATATCGTATTAATAATTTTATTCCAGTGTAGCAGTTATAAAATTTTTTATCATCAATAAATTTAGTTAATCTTTAAAAGTAAAATTTCAAATCTCATAATCATAGTCGCATAGTAATCTCAAATATAATAAACTAAAATGAAATTATGAAGATCTGATAATTATTTATATATATTTTTAAGTAAACTTATGAGTGAATAAAGTTAAAAAAAACTGGTATGTATGTGTCGACTTTCATTAGTGCATTTGCTTTTGAATTTCATTAGTCATGATAGCCGAGGGGAGAGAGAGAGAGAGAGAGAGAGAGAGAGAGAGAGAGAGAGAGAGAGAGAGAGAGAAAAAAAAAAAAAAAAACCATAATCATGAACTCTTGATGTTGTCAGGTCGCGGGTTTGAGTCCTGATTCCACTAAAAACTGATTAGATGAACATAATAAATCTTTTAGGACTCAAAATAATCAAGTTGGCATGGCATGGAAGTTAAGAAAAGTAGAGTGTGTGCCATCTTCGTCGACCACAGTTTAAAATTACGAGGTTCACAAAGCCAATAACCCTAGTGTAACTTCAAAGCGTGTGACATTAAATAACACCAACTCAGAATTTAATAAAACAGTGTTTCTCAAACTTTCAATACTCGCGACCCAATATTCAATCATCATTTTCATTGCGCCCCCCTCCATACATTAACATTGTATTGAATTCAATAATACTATACTTTTACACTAAAGCTAAAATACCAGATTAACTCCTTATGTGCCACCGACGTATATAAACGTCTCGCTCAGCCAAAGCATTAATTTTCTGGACGTATATATACGTCTTACCGAAGTACGATCTTTTCTGTGCACTGCTATCCATAAAATTACTCCTAAGGCTTTCGAATGCAATTAAAGGAACTTGACAGTCCTTGCAAAGGATTTACTTATTTCAGAGGATTTTACTTATTCATTCCTTTTCTCCCCCCCCAAAAAAACATCAAAATACGCGCGTCTACGTGGAAAGCCGTGGCATTGGGGAGCAATCGCGTAACTTTTAACCGGCAGTTAAGGAATTAATTATAAACCGTACAAATCATCAAGATAAGTGTTAATACAAGTCCATGGGGTCACTGATTATTATCTAACTTGTTCTTAACTTAGTATTGTTAAATTAATAATAAAATGCATTGTACAGTACACACACACATATACTTTTATAAGTATATTATATTAGGGAAAATGTGTACTTTATATTTTTTATTATGTTAGAAAGTATTTTGTTTGCTTACTTTCAGTAAATTAATAATTTTTTGAATAATCTTTAGTGTTCGAATTTTCAATATGCTCGCACCCCCCTCGTAGAGTTATCACGCCCCTCAAGGGGAACGCGCCCCACACTTTGAGAAACGCTGTAATAAAATGATCAAGAGGATCGCTTAGAAAACAAGAAAGATAACCATATTTATTGGAATTAAGATGGGTAATCACTTTATAATCATTAATTATAATTAATATTAATAATTTATAATCGCTTAATATAAAATGAAACGTAGAAAAAGGAACACGTATTAACAGGGAGTGGTGAAGTTCTTCAAACAGATGTAGAATCTGAGATTTCTGTAATAGTTTTGTTCAGTTCTGTTTTTCTTTCTTTGTGTCTAATTTTGTAGTAACTGTGCATCTGTATTGTAGGTGCTCTTAGTAAATATTGTTTTTGTAGGCAGATTTGAAAGTTGTTTTTTTTATTTTTCTATATTTATATTTTTTAAGCCTCGCATTTTTCTCAATCCACAGTGTATTTCAAGAATTTGTAAATCCGTTCGTAACAGGAGTTTGTTAATTCTTGCCTGTAATTTAAAGTTGTCTGTTTAAATGTGCCCGTAAGTTTTTTAAATTCACCCTTGTCTACTCCGGAAAAAAATGAAAAATAAAAGGTTTTTGTTTAATAAAAGCTTGGTGGGGGTGTGTTTGTTATCGGGGAATCTGGTTTGTAGTTCTAAGCCAGGTGCGGCAATCCCAAATGATTTTGCGGACTCTTCGGAAAAATATTATAGTACCGCGGGTCGCATGTAAAAAATATATCTTTATATCAGATTTGGACCCCTGACAAATATTTGTTGGAGTAAAAATTTAAAACAAAATGAATTATTATTATTGTTTTCATTATTATTCATACATACAAACATAGCTAATATAATAATAATAATACTATGATTAAAAATAATTTTAATATTTATCATAGTGATGTATATGTTTCTCGACTCTATCACTTGGATTTGCAAATCGTACACAGTGCATGTGCTCGCAAATCGTAATTGATGTTGTAGGATTTCTCTTCCATTAAGTCCGATTATGTCCTCTTCCATTATGTCCGATTTATGTATGATAAATTTAAATTAAAAAAAAAACGATTCGTAGGCGTAAGTTGATCTAAAAGCATTCACAACTATTGTGCCATATCTTTCAGATTGAAACATTTTTGAAATGCTACAATGCGATACTGTAGTTAGGTATCCGACTGTTGGAACCGTGAAAAAAGCATAAATGGAAAATTTTCATGATATTTAGGTATTAGATTAAAATTTGTATAAAAGTTTTTTAAGGAAATTTTGACAAAAATTATTTAAATACAATATTTCTTCAAAAAAATTAACTTGAAACACCTTTTTTAAAAATGTTCCCCTTTTTTTCATTATAATAATATTTTGCCTGAAATTCTCAAATCTTTTGTACATAGGCTAAACTATGTTTTTTTGAAAAATTCACATTGTTTTAGAGTTAAAACCCCATTGAAATAGTTATCGGCGTTTTCAAAAATTGCCCTCTCTGTTGACGTAACATATGGAAAAACCCCATTTCTAAGATATATATTTCAAAAAAATTTAGTTGAGCTTTGGAGAGGTCTGATCTATATACAGACAAAATATTATTAAAAGGCATTTTTTTACAAAGGAGAATATTTTGAAAATGGGTCATTCTATGTTCATTTTTTTTCAAATATTGTACTTAAAAAATTTTTTCTGTAATACTATCCATAAAAAAAATTTTATTTAATTTTCAATCTAATGACACTAAATATCATAAATATTTCCATTTATACTCTTTTTTAAAATCACGGTTCCGAACGTAGTCAGATACCTTGAGTATGTATAAAACAGTTATGGAATCTCTGTTTGTTACAATAAACACTAAAACAAAATATTGTGCAGTATAATCACATTTTGTAAAGCAGTAACGAATCTTGCGGTCCGCAAAATTATTCAAGGCGGGTTGCATTCAGCCGGGGTCCGTGGGTTGGCCATTCCTGTTCTATACCCTTTAGGGGAATTGACCCTTTAGCACCCCCAAAAAAGCAACCGTGTAGCATCAAATTGAGATTTTAATGTATGGTTATCATCATCACTATACGGTGGAAGTGGTGCTTCATTTTATGAACTGAGTGTGGAAATTTCTTTCAAAAATATTACTTAAATGTGAAGTTTTAATGAATTGTCTTCCTCTGAAAATACAAATTTTCTGTCGTACATCTGTTAGAATTTAGGATATATCAGAATGAGCTGATCTTTCACGTATTCTATTAAAATCTGCAAAATAGTCTCAATTCGGCAGAGTTATAGACGGTGCTTCATAGTGTAAGTAATATCTTTTGCTCTGTTGCTTTTAAGATGGATAGATTGTCTGAGTCTAGAGCAAAACTAAAATATTTCAACTTAGAATTAGAAAAAAATAAAAAATATCGAATTTCTATATTTTAATTTTTTAAATTCTTAAGTTGAATTTCCTGATCCAGTATTTTTCTATTAAACTTCTATCTTTTTTTTTTTTTAACTTTAAACATTTTCCTTCACCTACATATTGAAAATAAATGTTAGAATCCAGGATATTATATTAACAATATGACTTAACTTGCTATATTTCAAAAGAATGAGAATTTCTTGCATGTTTACGAAATATATTTAGCACTGTACATTTTGAATTAAATTTTATAGAAATTTAAATATAATTCCTCTCCGTTTCTCTTTTGTCTTTAGATTTGAACGATTTTGAATTCAAACATATCCTTAGACTGTAATTATGATAGGGGAAAGTAATCTAACACAACTTTTTAATTTAATACCCAATACTTCAAAAATTTTTCAGGTAACGCACTTCTTTCGAAACACTACAGCCGGTTACGGGCCAAGGTTGTTTGAATCTTCTTAGACCTTCTTTATCTATTTGATACTATGTTCTTCCATCGGTTAACTCCCAAATCCTTCAACCACATTTCAACTTTATCCATCCACCTTGTTCTCGGTCTTCCTCTTTTCCTTTGGAGTTAGGAAAGTTATTTTCCTTACAGGACTTTTATCGCTATATAGAAATCAATGTCCCTGCCCGCTTATTTGGGAAGCCTTGATCCCTTTGACTGTGTTGGGTTCTCTGTATTTCGATTGGAATTCAAGAATGTATCGTATTCACCAAATTCCCTTTTCTCTAATTGTACCAAAAAATTTCGTAAGATTTTTCTCTCGAAAGTCATTAATTTCTCTTTGTCTTCTTTGTTGATTGTCTAGAATTCACTGCCGTGTAAAACAATTGATCTTACTTGAGTCTTGTACAACTGTATTTCTGTTTTGCTACTTATGTATTTTAATTTAAACTGACTTCACAATCCATGATAAGATCTGTTAACAATCTTGATTATATTTTTGATTTCAATTTTTATGTCATTACCATTATTTACAATTGTGCCTAAGTATTTAAATCGAGTCAAAAGTTCACATACATATTCATTAATTTTCAGTGGTTGTGTATTCGAGATTCTGTTTAGTTATTACCATGAATTCAGTTTTTTCTTTGTGTACCGTCAATTATATGTTTATTGCTGCTGTCTCGAGTGAACTGAAAGCTTCTACAATAGATGCCTTAGTTCTTCCCACAATATCTATGTCATCTTCAAATGGTAGCAATTGTACGGATTTAACAGAAATTGTTTTCCGAGATTGTATACCAGAGTCCCTAATTGCCTTCTCTAGTGCCATGTTAAACAGATGAACCAACAGAGAGTCTTCTTGTTTCAGTCCCTTTTCAGGAAAGAATGCATCCGATACTTCTGATCTCAACTCTTAACTCTACATTTTACTCTGCTTGTAGATATCTCATAATTAGTTCAAATTAGAAAACCTTTATAAAAAAAGCCCGCCCCCCACACACATTTTAATTTAGTAATCACAATTTTAATTCTTGTTTTATTCCAAAAATTACTTTTCGCGATATTTTTTCCCTGTAGTAAGGTAGCCATTGATTATGATGGTAAAATCGTAGAATTTCTATCAAGTGATTGATTCGTGTCGAGGTGCCCACTCAAGATTCACCTGTGCAGGAACGGAGGCACATTAAATCTGTCGATGTTCAAAGTCTGTAGACTATGTCAGTGTGGTGCGAACGTTTGGAAAGTCGGGAACCATCTATCGTGCCACTTTGCCTTGATTTAAAAATAAGGATCAATGTTTAGTAGCTCTAGTATAGCTTCAAAATGGGACATAAAAAACAATTAATCCGTTGTAGTAAATTCATAGGTATTCTTTTACATCTGTTAGATCTTCATTCTTGAAATCTATCCCTTTTAGTTCAATTTCTTTAAACATTTAACCATTAATCTAGCACATTTATGTGTTCATAATCTTCTAGTTGGGTACCAGTTTTTGTAGATATTCAGTAAGTTAATTTCTTAAATGTGATATTTTATTTTCCATCTTTTTCATATTTAATTTTCAAAAAATTACAATTTAAATCTGTAGTCATAATTGAAATTCTTCTGAGACAAACATTTATTAATATTTGAGTTTTTTTTCGTTAGGTCAACTCTTGTTTCAACTTATTAATTTTTTGAGTCCAGAGTTTCAACTTAATTAAAAATATGACAACAGTTTGGGTGCCATTATAAAAATATAGAAATAAATATTTCTATGCAAATCTTGTGGACAAGACAAGCTCTAAAAGTAGAATAAGATTTCTGCTTACACTATCTTGGGTATAAGTTTGCCGCTGACCTCTTGTAGTTATAATGTGATGAATCATTCATGCGAAATAAATTGATGAAAAAATTTATTACACAGATTATAAAGCATGAAAAAAGGGGAGCTTTTATATTAGAAGATAAATTATAGTGCCGCTTATATAGAAAAAAATAGAGAAAGTTATATGTAACTATATAAATAAATATAAATATCTATAAATTATATATAAATTATAAATGTATAAATAAGCAGTTTGTATATAAATTATAGAGCAATTGCTGGATATCAATTGTTTATACTAACGCCTTCAAATTCTTTGCTCTTTTCAATTACTTCTGGTCATCGCAGAAGATCAACTATCTGTAGAGTTCCACACACAAATTTCCTTTTCCATTCACCAATGCGAGCCCAAAGTAAAATCTTCTATTATTTGTGGCTCGCTCGCTTTAATTTGTTTTCTCGAAACTCATCAAGTATATAATTTTTTCCCAATTAAAGGATATTGATTTTTTAAAATATTAATAAAATTAACATTCTTAGAATAAATATCTATAATATTTGGATAGTAAGTTATGCATCTTACGGTTTTCCCATATATAAGTTGTATGATTTACATTTATAGAAATACTGATACACACAATAAAACGATTCAATGAAAGCAAAGATTTTTCTGAGCCGGGCTTTTTGAACCAATTTCATCAATTGTTTACATTATATATATGTGTGTGTATATCACTTTTTTACATTATACATAGGTGTGTGTATATCACTTTTTTACATTATACATAGGAGTGTGTATATCAGTTGTTTATATATATTTATATATGTATATATATCACTTGCTTATATATATATATGTGTGTATATCACTTGTTTATACATATATATGAGTATATCAATTGTTTATATAATATGTGTGTGTATATCACTTGTTTACATTTATATCGAAAGTTATTCGCAATGAATTTTAATTTGCTTATTCAGTGTTTGGAAAATATGCACTAAAAATGGGGTTATTGAATTTTTACATTCAAAAATTATATGATTTGTTTATATAAAAAATAGCCAAATATAATGGATTTCCTTTAAAAAGTCCTTGTTGTCGATATACAGTGCTAGAGTAAACTGAATATATTTGCTTTGTGCAATATAAGGTAACAAAATTTTATATTTTAAGAGTTCTAGATAAAGATTTTTATTGTTCACTTTTAATACTTTGTTTAAAATTATTTATTTCATTTTGCCACTTCAGATCGTGAAAACAGTCTGTTTTCACGAACTCTCAATGTGAAATTCCTTATATTTTTGTTTTATTTTCCGTTTTAGTGTTATCTTTAGCATTTCAAAAGGTGACCTTTATCAAGTTGTTGATAAGGCATTATCAAAAATGATTTACGAAAAGAGATATTTAACTCGCTTGATTGTAATCTGAAGGTCTGGCATCAAAACAACTAGCTACTACATGTCTGAGTTTTCTTGGATCTATTTTATAACTGCATTTTTATTAGATCTAATAAAATAGAACAAAAGAAGTTCAAAGTTTTATTTTAATTTTCATATACATTTTTAATTTTTGGTACAATTTCATTGTCTTATGTTTTGATGTAACTTAAATAAAAAAATTTTTCAAAAAATACATTTTAATGCAATTATAAGCTGATCTTAAATAGCTTTACAGCCGTATATTATATTTCTTTTTTAAGTATGTCTATATTTTACTATACAAATATTAAAATATCTTTAGAAAATATTTATATTGTTTCCAAAAGGGACAAAATCTTTTATCGTATTTCTTAATGAAAAGTATGTAACATCTGAAATGTAATTAAAAATTATCAAATACTATAATTGAATTTTTGTGAAAGAATCTTATTTCTCTTGCTTTTTGATGTATATTAATGAAATGCTATTGAATTGAATTCAATGAATAAAATTTTTATATGAATAGATTTAGGGGGACCAAAGACTGACCAAAAAATTCTACGAATAAAGGACGTGCTCACTATGCCTTTCTAGCCTATAATATAAAAACAAAGTGGAAAACGTTAACAATTTTAATAGATTATCAATGGAAATCCCAATTAAAAAAAAGTATACAAACACCCAACTACTTTTTTACACGATAGATACATTCCTTAGAAAACCGTGCAAAAAATCATGTAAAAAATATATGCTACTTATGGCAAATTCGGGGATGTGTTCTACATCTTAAAAAAACCCGTTTAAGACAGTGCTTCTCAAACTTTCTATACTCTTGTGACCCAATTTTAAATCATAATTTTCCTCCTGCCCCCTCCAATAATAACAATATATTGAATTCAATAATAATAATAAACTTTGACGTAAAGCTATATAATGCTACTCTAATCATAAACGATACAAATTATCAAGATAAATGTTAAATTTTGTATATAATTTTATGACATGCCCATAGGATATTGGTGTTAATTAAACTTGTTCTTAACTTAGTACTGTTAAATTAATTATGAAACACATCGTGCGGTACTTATACATTTATAAGTGTATTATATCAATAATAATGTGTATTTTATTTTTTTATTATGTCAGAACGCATTTTTTTGCTTGCTTTCAATATATTAATAATTTTTTTTTAAAAAAAATAATCTTTTATTTTCGACACTCTGATAAACTTCGCGCCCCCTTGTAGGGCTATCACGCCCCCCAGTTTGAGAAACACTGCCTTAAGATGAGAAAGCTCCAAATATTTTCTCACAAAACCGTGCAAAAAAGTAATTGTAAAACTATTTTGCATATTTATAAAACAAAAACAATTCATTTTATTACAAAAAATTAAAATTAGTGTACAGTGAAAAATCAGTCTGTAAGCACATCAACATATAAAAATGCAAACTGAAACTAGGAATAAAACTACTAACTAACAACTACTCATCAGTACTAGATAACAAGCGTGCACATCTATTATGAACCGGATTAAAAATGCTATCATCAGTAGATGTGTCAGATATGTCTAGCAGAACTGTCGGTTTTGATTCAAATGAAGAATTTCGTTCGTTATTAACGACCTCAGGTTTTTTTATTCTAATAAAATCTGTTATTAGCGGCTGTTTTTTGGTTTCTCAAGTTGTTTATATAATTCGTGATATCCTGCCAGACCAAACTTATGATTACGTTAAAATTATAATGTACTCTCCTTGTCAGGATTATAAGTAAGAAAATGTTGTTTCTTACTTGAAGCAAATTTCGAGCCTTCGCTAATTAAACCAGACTTTAATAGCCGAGCTTCACCTTTGACTTCGTCATTATCATAAACTGTCATAAATTCGATCAAATCGTCCTTATCCAAATGGCACTAATCCCCAGAGTTTTTAAGTTTCGTGCCAGAGCAAAAAATTTGTATCAAAAAGAAAAAAATCGTTTAATTCGTGCACTGTGCTATTTCAAAATCGTGTAAAACAAAGAGTTGGATATTATGATGAAGCCGGTCTCTTCCCCCTAATTGCTAAGAGTAGGGACTGACAGACGAGGGAAAATGGCAGACATTTCCCTAATTGCTGAAAAAGAATTTCGTAACTGGGTGGTCAAAGATTTCGACCCTCTTTCCCGGGCTGTTCCGACCTTCAAAAAGAGACGCCGTAACATTGTGCTTTCGTTTCCTCACGATTCCAGGACGACAGCGCGTCTGAAAACTTACAACGTGCACCAAGCCATCGGTGCCCAACGGGCAAGAGATCAAATGGGCCGAGACCGACAAGGACAACCTAAGAACAAGACATCAAAGAAGGATGATTAGGCGATAGATGGATATATATATATATATATATATATATATATATATATATATATATATATATATATATATATATAATCAGTCTCCACTTCGGACTATCTCACTCTCCTTATATATATATATATAAGGTGAGATAGTACGAAGTGGAGACTGGATTTTGAGGTAGCCGTTTGACGTCCCTTCAGCGAGGAGAAAAAAACGATAGTGAATCCGCGAATTACGGTGGATTCCGAACTGGGGGAGATCCGGAAACGGTCTGAGTCTCGACCAACGATGAGAAAGCGATACTGAATCCGCGAATTAAGGCGGATTCTGAACAGGAGAATCTTTTGATTTGAACCGCTTTGGAGGCCCCTCCCGCTAAAGACTTTTGATACAGCCGGCGGATACTACATATCTTAGTCGGCGAAGTAAGGCGGATTTTGGAACGGTGGAAATTGCAATGGAGCACGGTGAATTTGGAGCCAACGAACTCACCCAGACTCGGTGTGAAATTACCGAGAGTGAACCCTTTTTACGTATCCTAGGTATAGGATTTTCCTCTAGAGTGTCAATTTAGGACATTAATTTATGCGAGAAATGTGAGACATTGCAGCGGAAGAGACTCGAAATCTGTGGACCCTTTTGCTAATTAATTGTGATAGAATATTCTTTTTTTGATAATTTTTTTACTGAGAAATAAATAGTTTACCCCAGAGCTGTGTGAAGCCATTACATAAATACAGTGGCGCACACAAGGGGTGTCCTGGGGAGGCGGACCCCCAAAGCCCTTGATTTTTTCCGATTGGTTATAATTCTAATGCGTAAAACTTAATTAAATATTAGTTATTAATGATTAATTTTATTAATTAATGCTAATTATTTATTCAATAATTAGTTTTTTACTGTATTCTGTTCCTGAAAATCGACAAAATCGACAATCGTAAACTTTCAATCCCGGACCCCCTCGCCCTTGAAAAATTCCTGTGGGCACTACTGCATAAATATATATAATATTTATTACTATATTTATACATATATATATATAAACATGCCTTAAATCCTTAAGTTGAAAGAGGCTTAAGAGAAAACGAGGAAGGAGAATTAAGCATCAAGAGAAAAAAAAAAAATGAAAAATGGAGCCCGAATCTCTTTACTATCACTACTTGTAAGATAAAGAACATTTTTATTTTGCGATTTCATTTTCTTACAGTTTGGATTAACTCTGCTACTTCGGGAAAAAATGTATGTTTTGCACAGTCGCAACTTAATCTGTTACAACCATCTTTAATTTCAAGTTATTCATTAAAAAGTATTACAAAGTTATTAATTAATTATTAATAATATATTATTAAAATTTTTTCCTTCTATGGAAAGTATTAAAGTTCTGAGTAACTTCACTGAATTTTTGAGAAAGTAAATTATAAGTTCTGCTTATAATATCACTCTTTCTAGAACTAATTGATTAAATAAAGGTTAATAAATGAAATGGACTCCAGAATTTCTAACGATTACGCATGAATAATAAATAAATATTCTATTCAAGCAAATAATGATAAGCATAGATATTTTATATGTTCTTGTATTATATTTTTGCGTTGAGTATATATTTGCTTCGGCAAGAATTTCTTTGTTCTATAAAATGCATTTTATTTTGAATATAAAATGTATTGAAAATTACATAATTATATTTAAATTTCTTGTATGCATATTAAATAACATATGAATAATTAAATCAACGTGAGCTCGTTTCCTAAACTTTGTTAATTTAGGAAACTTATTCTATTTAGCAAATTATGACCTGAGTATTAAATGAGGATTTGTTTTTCATCAGTCGCAATATAATTTCGTTACATCTTATATTTGTATTTAGATTTTAGAAGGAATTTACATTTTTTGGCAATAAAAAGAAAAAAGTGCAAAGGAAGAAATAAATAAAATTTTTTTTTTGCTCTAATGAGACTTGAAAATTAAACAAATGTTCGCTTCAACAAAAAGCGTAAATATTACAAATAACCTTAGATAATAAAATTTATGAATCTTAATAATTTTAATTATTTAAAATATATTGGCAAATACGATACAGAAGTAACACTGTTCAAAAGCGTTATAGATATAAATGTATCAAAATAAAGAATAAATTGTCTTTATTTTGTTGACTAACAACACACAATCTCGTTCTTCAAGTTAAGATTACACGAATCTTTAAATTATCGAAACATCAAAAAGCTTATTAAAAAAAGTTTGAAGATTTAATCTGTAGAAGTTCATCAATTTTTCTGGAGGAAAACGCATAACAGAATGAGAGGAAGTGTTCAGAAATTGATTGTGGAAGCATGTATACTGAAATTTAGATTCATAAAAAAATGTAATTGTTTAAAAAAATGAAAACTTAAAGAGAGCGGTATACTTAAAGTACTTTATTTAATACTTTTAACCGTTTAAAGATCTATGAATCTGTAGAAAAATGGTAATTAAATTTGTGAATTATAGGTAATGGTGTATACTTTTGAGATTAAGTCTGTAATATTATAGGATATATAACAATGAAATACCAATAAACTTATTTCTACTTAAGGTTTTTATTTCATTATTGTCGCAGTTTTCGATTATTGCAAAAAATGAACTAATAGGTAACACCTGCCAAATTATCATTAAAAGGACAAAAAAAACCCGATAAAGTGTTTACTTATGGTGTTATTATCAATTATTTTACTTTTAATGGAATTCCAAAATACTTAGAAAGAAATAGGGTGAGACATCTTTTTTTTTAATATTGCGTATAACTGTAATCATTCCAAATTTGCTTTTACTGTTCTTAGTTCTTTTACGGACATTTCCTTTGTTTTTAAGTAGTATATTCTTTCAGTTAATAAGTAGCCTAAAATTCCTATGCAAGATATGAAAAATAATATGTATAATTTGACAGAAGTGCACAAATAATCATTATAAATAAATGGTAACGACCATCCTATTGCAGAGTACAGGTTACAACTTCCAAAAGCAGCTTCTTCGTCGCCTTGAAACAGTATTCCGTAAAAGGCTAAAATATAAAAAGAAGGAATATTAAAAACAACAACAAGAACAACAATATTAGTTCACGTATTAATAGCACAAGTAAGCGCAATTTATTTTTTCATAGTAGAATTTTGAAATTTTTAAAGGTCTATATTGAATCTTTCAACAAGAAAGAAGTATCTTTGATATTGTATTCATACGTAGTTTAAAGAAACATATGTATACACACAGTTACCAATTTATTCATAAAAATGAGAAATTATTCTATATTTTATTTAAAGGTGTAAATCCCGTAAGAATGTTTACATATTGGTAAGTTGTATAATATAGCTATTTAATGTTCTACTTTAATTAGAAATTTTACTATATGATAAACATAGAGAAGTTAAATCAGAGTCTCAAAAACCTGAAAAATTGCCAAATTAAAGCTTTCTTAATAAGCATACATCAAAGATTGGAAGAACTTTTTAAAACTTTTCACATCCAAATAAGCTTTTAAAACAAAGAATGGCGGGCCCAACTAAAATGCAAGATAACGCTATAAGAGGTGAAACATAAAGAATGATTAAGTTATAAAGGTGGTTAATGCGGGGCTTTTTCCCAAAATTTCAATATATACGCGACCCACTATTCAATCATCATTTTTCACGCGCCTCCCTTCCATACAATCAAAAGTATTTTTGGAAAATTTAATAATACTTTACTTTGAAACTAAAGCTACAATACGACTTTAACCTATTATATGCCACCGACGTATATAAACATCTCCCCAGCCGAAACATTTTATTTTTTGGACGTATATATACATCTTTCCGAAGTACGACCCTTTTTGCAGTGCTATCCATGGGGAAAATTTTTCCGGGGGGCTTTGGAATGCCAAAAAAGGGCCGACAGTGTCTGCAAAAATTTACTTATTTCAGGGGGATTTTGCTTTTTTCATTCCCCCCTCCCCTTCCCCCCGCAAAAAAAAAAACATCAAAAAAACGCCCCGTCTACGGGGAAACGATGGCATTGGGGAAAAGTTGGGAACTTTTTAATTTGGGGGTTAAGACATTAATTATAAACCGTACAGATTATCAAGATAAGTGTTAATACAAGCCCATGGGGTCATGGATAATTATCAAACTTGTTCTTAACTTATAATTGTTAAATTAATAATAAAATATACACATTGTACCGTACTGATACATTTATAAGTGTATTATATCAGTGTAAATGTGTATTCTATATTTTATTATATCAGAAAGTATTTTGTTTGTTTACTTTCAGTAAATTAATAATTTTTTAAATAACCTTTTGTTTTCGACTTTTCAATAGGCTCGCGCCCGCCTTGTAGAGTTATCAAGCCCCTTAAAGGGGGCGCGCTCCACTGTTTGAGAAACGCTGGGCTAATGTAATGTGACTTCAATAAATGATAAAAAAAAGCAACCAACATTGTCTAAGCATCATCGAAAAAAAAAATGTTAAAATTTTTGAAAATCACCGGCATACTGCACACTTCTCCTCCAACAGCCAAAAGTCTGGCGACGTTTTTTTCTGACGATTCAATGTTGCCTCAGACATAAGCTTTCTCTACAAAAAGAAACCGGGCATGAACAGTTTGACGAAGGCGGTATCCAGGCTGCAGGCCGTAGCCACCTTACTCGATCCCTTGATTTGAAAATCTTATATAAGGATAATTCTCACGCTTCGTACACAACGAGCTAGTGCTCTCGGGATCTTATTGACACATTACCCGCCGGATGCCAGTGGGAACTCCTTTCATCTTTGTTGTGTCCGGGTTTGGGAGGGTTCCAGGAAAAAGCAGACATGTGTGTGTTCTTAGAATAACTAATTTTATTTCACTCTTAAAACTTAACGAAGTGAACTTTATTAACTAAACATCGGAAGCAATAAGAAATCTTATCCCGAATTTAAATGGCTAAATTATTTAAGGTACTCATCTGACTTAATTTCTTGTATGACCCGGTCTGCAGCCAGTTAGCTCATTCAACTGCAATGTTGATGACTTACGCAGTTCTGGTGCTTCTTCTATCATTAACCTTATGATACCTGGCCTCTAGTCGCTAACATTTGGACTTCAGCTTACGATTAAATCTTAATCACTATCACGCCTACTGAACAACTGGCACTTAAATAGAAGTAGCATTTGCATAAAACCAAGTCATTTATTTGGAAAGTGGTTTCTAATATAAAATCAAAGATAAAGAATATTTTCCCCCAAGAAGATTAGAGAATCTCTAATAGAACCGTTAAAACTTGTCTGTGAGTACCTGTTGTAGAAATGTGAGGAATTTTCCTCTGCTAAGGTGCTCTAGCAGAAGATAAGGTCTAAGTATGTGGTCTCTGATTAGTTCTTCCCAAATGTTGATAGAAAAACGTCGCTCATGAGCATGTGAAAAAGTAGAATATGGATTTACATGGAATATATTAAATAGAGTACATGGGGTGGCATGGTGGATATCATTAATGTGTTCGTGGAACAATTTTCAAAACGCCACATCACCTCTAAGTTTTAATTCTGCCTATGCCTTCTTTAATGAAAGACGTTGATTGAATGCGTACAATCATCTCTTAAAGTTTTGCCCATCATTTATGAAATACTTTGTGTATATAAATGCTTTGTTTTGGCTTTACTTTTATAACTTTACGAACTTAGATAAAATGTAGACGATATGGTATAGAAAAAATGAACGCAGCATTTTAATATCTGAAATAATCAGTATTTCTTATTAACAAAATTTTTTAGTGTAAATAACTTATTGATAAAAAAAGAGAAAAAATATAGTTTTAAAAATTATTTTATAAAATATGGTTTTAAGTTAATAAATATGTAATTCAATGATATCTTTAAAAGGTATTGGTTATATATATTAAAAATTAAACTCATATTATTTTAAATTAATAATTCACCCTGTGTGTATTAGTTTAAATAACAGAAAAAGTCAGTAAAAGTTTACTAAATGTTTCCCTGTCGTATATAGTTTAGATTTAAATCTTTTTCATAAATTTAAAATAGATAAAATATGCGAGATAATGCTTTAATAATTATTTTCATATTTTACTTTGGTAGTCATTAAGGTATCCGACTATGTTCGGAACCGTGATTTTAAAACGTATAAATGGATAATATCTAAGATATTTAATGTCACTTAGATTAGAAAATGTATATAAAATTGTTTTAATAATAGCATTACAATAAAAAATTATTTAAGTACAATATTTTGACAAAAAATGAACATAGAATGAACTGTTTTCAAAATATTCTCCTTTTATGAAATATGCATCTATTAAAATAATATTTTGCCTGTATATAGCTCAGAACTCTGTACCGAGGCTCAACTAGAATTGTTGAAATATATAACTTAGAAGTGGGTTTATCTATGTTTTACGACAATAGAGGAGAGAAATTTTAAGAAAAAAATGGCCGATATTATTTCAAATGGTTTGTAACTCTGAAAATAATGTGAATTTTTCAAAATTTAGTTGACCTTAACGAGGTCTGGCTTATAAATATATTCTAATCAAGCATTTTCACAAAAGAGACATTGATAAAGATTATTATAAGTTATTTTTAGCGAAATATTGTATTAAAATTTTTGACAAAATGTCTAAACGTTTTATATATATTCTAATCAGTAAATCATGAAAATTATCCATTTATGCGCTTAACACGACATCGGATACCTTAAAAGTAGAGAAAACAGTTATGCCATGGTTAACACTAAAGAATTTCAGAAATGTAAAATTTTGGGCCATTAGGTGAGGACTCATATTTTTGCTTACTATATAACATTACACAATTTCAAATTTTAATTGTAAAACTTTTAAAGTTTGCAGCCTTACATTAAAATACAGAAATATAATCATCAAAAATTTGAATGTTAAATTCTAGAAAACAGATGAAAAACGTATTTTTTTCCCCATATTTTACCGGACAAAATTTATTCAAAAGAGCCAGACAAGCAATTATATGTTTTAAAAATTTACTTGAAAAGAATATTATGGGAAAAGCTATTATAATAAAACAAAAACCATTTTACAACAAAGCCTTAAACATAAGATTCAACAATAAGTTGAAATTAAATATAGTTAAAGGAGTTTAGTTGTATGGAAATATAGAAAAAAATAACTCCTTCATTATTTCTAGTTTTTAAATACTGCCTTAAAAATTACATTAAACAGGGTTACCATCGAATTGACAATAGTCATTAGATGGAAATAATATTGTTTTGTTTTTGGAAAATATTGATTCCGATACAAAAAGGGCTCTCTGAAATTGAAATAAAAATTCTACATTTTTGTAGACTAGTTTCTTAAAATTTATATTCAACATGCGCCATAAAAGACAATTCAAGGCCTAGTTTTAGGTTTTAAAAGAATAATTAAGACAATTAAAATGAAAATCAATTTTAAGTTTAGTTTGGGAAACTTAAATTAGAATTTTTTATTCTAATATAAAGTTAAAACAATGTTAAGATGAGCATAAAATATAATTATAGCACATCTCATTTTTAGAATAATAATAACTATATATAATAACAATCGTTATTAATATTATAACATAATTAATATTATTATTTGCTTATTTATTATAATAAAATAATTATGTGGAAAAACTTCGGTATGTTTTACGGTGGTTATTGTCAACAGATCTTGCTTGAAAATTAATGTTTGCCCGATATATAAAATTTGAGTTAAACTTTCCTTTATAGTGACAAAAATAGGTATAGAAAAAGGTAACAAGCATCAATAATAAGTTAAATTCTAGTATAAACACATGTAATTGGTTTAATATCCCTCGCAATATAAAATTGATTACAGGGGACCACATTAATGCAACCCTTATAATTTGTCACTATAATAACATCTATCTCATACTTAGGAGGAAAACTGAAAATTGGATTTTCTTTTCATAAATTTTTGAGGATAAGGTCAAGAATTGACCTAAAGTAAGTTGGAACTCTACAGATATCAAATAATTTCGTTTCATACTTCTAGCGATTTTAGGTGTTATTCTCGTTCCCAGAAATCTCGCCCAAATATCAGTAGCTGAAGTTGTTATCGCAGCTCTAGTTAATGGGCACAAAATATTGCATCACGTGATTTTTAGATACACAAACGTGGCAAATTCACTCCCAATTGAAATTTCAAAGGTAAAAAAGGCACATATCTCAGATGTTTACCAGAACGGTGAACACCTACCAAAACTATAAATATTGTTACAACTGTTTTCAAAAGCTGTATTCAAGGACTAATACTAGAATTTTAACATTAATTTTCATTCAGAAGCGTAAGTATAAAAGCTGATAATATTTTTATTTTAGATAAATTCTTTATTTTAAATTTCAATAAATAAATAACACTATCTTTGCTCAACAAAATGTTTTATTAACGCATCCGGCATAATCAAAACAATACTTTTGATAAATTTGACATTTAGCATATTTCATAAGCATTTTGACTATGAATTTCTGTCTTAAAGATTGTATGATAAACTTAGAATTTATATTATAGTATGTATGATAAGAAAGTTTGCTAAATGTTCTTAAAAAAGACAAGTTCTTTCTTAAATCAGTATAAATGGCCTACATTCCTTTGAAGTAATCTGGGCTTATTGTTATGTAGTTTTGGTAACGATTGCTCAATTTCTGAAAACTATGGGCAAAATCTGCTTTCGGTACCGTGTGAAGATCTTCGGCGGAAGGTATTAGGGGTCGTAATATCCTATAATTATTTTCCTTTTAAAGTTTCTTTCAGGTGCAGGAGCAAAAAAAAAAAAAATTGAGCGAGAGAATATTAAAGTTTTACTGTTCAGCTGCTCGAGTTCTTTTGGCAATGGACCTCGTAAATTTGAACCACTGTCAAGTGACGAGGCCGATGCCTGAGCTGGCACCTCCTCTCCTAATTACCACACCAACGGGAAACATTTCAGCTATGTACAGATTTAATATGCATGGAGCCTCCGCACGGCTGGTCTTCAGCGGCACTAGGTTCGAACTCTTGACAAGCCAGCCACTAGTCTGTGGCCTTTACTACTAGGTTATTGTGGTCACAAGAAATCCATTGGAGCAAGATAAGGCGAATATAGTGGAAAAATTTGTCGAACATCTTCTCTAAGTGGAATGAACTATTTCTCAACAAGATCTAATTGTAAACAAGCAATATACTGAAGAAAGTATTAAATACTCTCTTGTTGCAGTTTATTCCAAATATACACAAAAAATTCTTCGTAATAAACCTACCAGAACATCCTCATAATTGTTAGCGTTCAATGTTTTTTCTGGAAAATATTCTTAAGGAATAAGTTTCTAGGTATTAAAGAATGAGACGAATGCTGTCTTTATATTCTTGATTTTTTTTAATGCAAAACTTCCTTTTGAACGGGGAAACATAACTTAAAACTCTTAGTAGTTATATTTTTTATAATATGCGAAGCAACTGCTTCACACCTTTGTTCGCTTTCTTACTAATGGACTTTCGTAGTAAGTGTTGCTATGATACGCTTAAAAATACATATTTTACAGTATTTTGCTCAAATTTTATTATTAACCGCGCAATCACAGCAATTGATGCAACTCAATGAATTCTACTGCCATACCTTTAGGAATATAATTTTGGAATATATCATTTTGTTTTTTCGCAATTTGTTGTTTAAATTATTTTCGTTTTTTCCCCTTCAAGTTATGAAGCAAATATAGTTTAATCCATCATATTTAATACAAGATGCTGATATGTGGAAAATGAGTTGAGTTTCGACTAAAATTTAAAATGATCTTTAGTGTACTGTCTTGTCTGAACTAAAAAAAAATCGAAGGTGTTTGCAATATTTTAGGTAATGTTAAGATGTGATAATTTACAATTCGATTCAGTAAAAGGTTTCATCAAATAAGACATTTATAACAGAACTGAACTCAAATAAACAAAATGAGTGCGTCCTAATTTCAGTTAAATTACACAATATCCAATTTGAGGTAAAATTTAAGAAAAATTTTGTCTTTTCTTACCAAGTATTTAAGACTACCGTATACGATGTAGGATTCAAAAGTTCCCGGACTGAGACTAGAACGTGGAAACCTTTTGTAGTAGAACGTTTCCCTCCAAGTTATGAAGCAAATATAGTATAATCCATCACATTTTATACTAGATGTTGATATGTGGAAAATGAGTTGAGTTTCGACTAAAATTTAAAATGATCTTTAGTGTACTGTCTTGTCTGAACTAAAAAAAAGTGAATGTATTTGCAATATTTTAGGTAATGTTAACATGTGATAATATACAAGTCGATTCAGTAAAAGGTTTCATCAAATAAGACATTTATAACAGAACTGAACTCAAATAAACAAAATGAGTGCTTCCTAATTTCAGTTAAATTACACAATATCCAATTTGAGGTAAAATTTAAGAAAAATTTTGTCTTTTCTCACCAAGTATTTAAGACTACCGTATACGATGCAGGATTCAAAAGTTTCCGGACTGAGACTAGAATGTGGAAACCTTTTGTAGTAGAACGACTATGATAACGTTTCTGTGCTACTGCTTCCTTCCCTTTTTCCAAAAGTTTCTTCCAAACCACGTGATCGGTGGCTCGCCACGGCTTCGCATTTTGTAGGCGGATCCGTTTAGCAATCGGCGATTAAAAGAAATGCGTTTGTTGATCAAATAATGAATATCGAATTTTGTATTCGTTCGGGAATAAGTGCTACGGAGACTTTGTATTTTGAAGAATTTGTAAGGCGGTTATACATTATCACGAACGCAAGCTCTTGAATGGAATCGACGTTCCAGAAAGGGCAAGGAAAGTGTCGAAGATGACAACCACTCTGGACGTCAGCAGATTTTCCACACTGCTGAAAACATCGAAAAGGTTTTAGCGGCGGTACGTGAGAACAGGCTTCAAACAATAGCAGAATCAGTTGAGATATCCTCGGTCACATGTCAACGAATACCGATTAAGGATTTTAACATGCATAGGATGTGTCAACATATCATTCCCCGCACGTTAAACGAAGACTAATCTGCAGATTAAGTTAGAGGTGCATCGGGGCTGAATTAAAGGACATGGCTGAAAATGGATTCCAAAATGCTTGGGTGACCTTTAAAGCGATGGCAAAAGAGTTTTGTTGCTCAAGAGTCTAATTTCGAAGGAGGATGAGTTTCAGTAGTTTAACCCAGCACTTATCGCGCAGGGTATATTATACCCACCGTCTAACTTTATTCAACGCTCCTTATAAACCTTAACGTGTGAAAAGTGAAATAAATATACTGTATTTTCTACTTTTCTTCCTTTTTAACTTCTGTATACAAATTTTAAGGTAAAAACAGAATATAAACACCCTTGGGTATGGGATACCCTTCGCGAGAACTTTCTGTCGTTTCTTTCACGCGAGTGATGCCGGGTTAATTGGAAATATTTTTTAAGTTACAGACTCAGTCCGGGGATTTTGAATCCTAATACGTATATGTGAAGGAATGCAATAGAATTGAGTTCGCATTTGCTGTGTGTGTGTGTGAGTATTAATACTTCTTTTAACACTAGTACATAAAACTAATATTAAGTTTGATACAAACCTCGCAATTGAGACAAGTATATTCCAATAAATGTTCCCCATAATCCACCTGCTAAGTAGAAAGTTGTCGGGTTTTGTGGATCAGGGCTCCATAAAAGTAAAAATACGAAGTTGATGGTACTGAAAATCTGGCCTAATAGAAATACTGGTATTCTTCCAGTATATTTTATAATGAGTCCAGACAACATCGATGATAGAGCAGATGTTATTCCATAAAAAACAGTAACCAACCCGATTTGTGACGTACTCCAGGCACAAGCAATATAGGCCTGAAAATATACAGAAAATTTATTTTCTTTTTAAAATAGTATAAAAATTTCTATTTGCTTGTTCAGTTATAATTATTATTTTCCGACCATTTATCAACGCGACTTGAATGTAAGAAATTTGTTACTGATTTCAAGTTATCCCAGATTCTAACAGGACATGGAAATTTTAAGAGCTATTATCTAGATTTAATTTAATTGGTAGTGATATTTGTTCATGTGGTCATGATGCTGAAACTGTGGAACATGTATTGTTGTATTTTAAACTATGTTTCTGAAAAAGAGAGAATTTTAAAAAGGAGTTGAAACGTTTAGGTAATTCCTGGCCACCTGTTTTGTCTTTGCTGGTCAATTGTACTGAAAGCCTAAATGTCTTAAGAATATTTGTTTACTGTATAGATTTTTAAAGTTTGATTGGTACCTCCCCTTGTTTATATTTGTGTATTTCCACTGTTCCTTTTTTTATTTTATGTTTTTGTCCTTTTTTATTTTATGTTTTCGTCTTAAATGTTTTTTTTTCCAAATTTGTTTTAAATTATATAATTGTGTTACCACATACGTCTGTAAGCCTCATGTTATGCAATGTGGAGCATGAGGAGTTCTGAAAATAAATTAATTAAAAAAAAAAGAAAAATTTTATTTAATTTCACGAAAACTTAGTTTACTAAACTTTCGAATTCGTTATTTAAAAATATATGTATGATACAATTTATTTATCAAATGCCTGGCCATTGACCATTAGGTCATTAGGTAATGAGCTCTCCAATATTTCTTCACAATGCAGTCCTAACTCTTAAATGCAGAGCACACGTCTAGATGAGAAGTTTCCATGACTTGTCCAGAAGCACACAAAATGGGTGTGAGTGAGTTTGGTGTTTTATGGCGCAAGAGCCAATTTTGGCTATACTGCGCCAAACATTCATAGGTCGGTGGTTTGGACGGGAAAAGAAGAAAAGGAGAAATTGGATGACAAGATGGAGGGTCGAAAATAGAGAAGGATCACTGGGGTACCCCAAGGTCGTGATACCCGTGTTTACCAAAGATAGTAAACCCTTTGGGAAAAGGAAAAGATCACTAGGGTACCTCGGGATTGTTACGCCCGTACCCACCTAAAGAAGGTGAGCCCCTGAGAGGTAAAACACAAAAGGGGGAGTCAATCAGATTAAAGAGATACAAATGACGACAAAGGAAGTCATGTGTCCAGTCAATAATCTAAACTCAGCCACAGCATCAGCACGAGGAGAGTCCAAGACACAGTTAGGTTTTATTAACACCCTCCATGATTTATTTTTGGCAGCACTCGTTGCAGCATATTGAAAGCATTTTTATAAATCCTATCAATTTCAAGTTTTGCTGAAAGAAGAGGCAGGTCTCTAGTAGCTGCCTCTGTTTGCTAAAAGGTCCGCCGTTTCATTTCCCCAAATGTCACAACGGGAAGGCTCCCACTGGAAGACAACCTTTGACGGAATTCTGCTCAGCAGGTCCTGCAATTCTGGACTTGGGAACTTTGTCTTGGTTACTTGCCAAGGCCTGAAGGGCAGAACTTGAATCTGATAAAATTGCAGCCTTGAATCCAATCACTTGTTGTATGATACAAAAAGGGATTGGATTCAAGAAATTCAGCTTAATTTATATCTGGTTATTTTTGAATGGCTAAATTGGTTAAATTTGTCCTCCATCAAAATCTCTGAAAGTCTTAAGAAAAAGAAAACTAAGATTTACTATAAGAAAAATTGCGGAAAAAAGGAGTAATACAATATGAGCTTAGAAAAAAAGAAGGAAGCGTCTAACTGTTTAAAAAAGTATAACATACAATGACTATTAGTCTAATTGGCCTGCTCTTAAAGAAATACAATTATACTGATCTGTATTGAAAAGAGAATTCAGAAGATTATTCTATTGTATTACATTGAAAGATCAAATAATCATTGAAGAAAAAGAGGAAAAAATTACAAGTTTAATGTTTATCAAGAAGAAATACAAAAATAGCTTATATTTAAGATATTTTCTTAAGATTTTAACACTAGGTGATATTACTGAATATTTTTATTGCTTTAAAATTCTTTATAATGACATAATTTATTTTTGTGTGTACCTCTTTTATTACTGATATCAACATGTACTATATACAATAATACCATACAATTACGGCATTTTTTAAAATTATTTTTAACGTTAATCAGGAAAGCAAATTGATTATTAAACTAATTAAGTCCCATAAGTACACAGAAGTTTTTGAAATCCTGAAATATGCTCTCTTTTATGCGAATGAGTATGCTTCAGAAATTTTAATAATGTTAAAAAAGAGTGCCATGAGAAAATAAAATAACTTTTGTCTGTACATTTAACATTAAATTACTATATATCTTTCCTTTTAAGTATGTAATTACTGGTTAAAACCTGCATAATTAAAGTTTTTAAAATAAAGGTGTTTTGAGTTACTTAAAATACAAGCTTAGCAATGTTTCTTAGAACTAATAATATAAGAAAAATATATATATATTTATTTCTATTACATTCTTTGTGCCAATTTAGCAGTAAAAAAATACTTTAAATAACTTAACTTGGTAAGAAAAAAGTAAGTGTAGAAATTTATTACTGTGGTTCTTATGTTTCAATTTTTTTTTTATAAAAAGTAACGGAAGAAAAGACATTTTTTTTTCTTTTTTTAATGAAAAGTATAAAGTTAAAAATCAGGAATGGCATCCAAGGTGTGGCCAATAATTAGTTTCCTCTAGATTGTTCTAAAATATTTGTAAATATTTAGATTGCTTTTCTTACTAAATTTAAATCTCTTACACAAAAACACTGTAGATAAAATAAGAGGAAATGTTAAACTAAAAATGCAACAATTTTTAAATATTATTTTTTTTGAGAAATCTGTGTGTGTCTCTCTTTATATAATTTCAATAAATTATATATTAAAACATGATACACACATTTATATTCATATCTTTCATTACTCTAATTTTTTTTAGAATAATTATAAAATTATCCTTACTTTGGTAAAATCAGCTGTATATATACCTTGACACATACTGACAAAAATAGTTAATGGAATTAAAAGTATTTGCTCTTTCTTTTTGCTGTATTTAATGGTAGCAATGATATGGATCCATGAAAACTTCACAGTTTCTTTCGAATTTTGCATGGGATCCAAAAGCAGAAAGATTAGCAAAGCTGCTACAATTGCAAATGATATACAAATTGTAGTGAGTAAATATCTTGTACCTATTGTTATTTCTTCTGTTTCATTACTGAAGCTCCCTACTTCAAAATTACAGTAATTAGATCCACAAGAGAAATTGTAAGTTATTTGGGAGATTTCAACACTGTCTCTTCGAAGAACGCAGAATGACATTAAATTGCTTGACACTTGGGCTGAGTAGTACGCTAAGCCATGCCATCCGAAAAAGAAAGCATTTGTAGAAGCAAACGAAGAATTTAAATTACAAATTTGTTTGTCTGAGACATGATCTGTTGAAATTGGATCAAAACATTTCGAAATTTCTTCTTCAGTTGAGACATCAGCTGTTTCAGAACGTTTTAAAATAATACCTTCTCTTTTAGTATCTTTAATTACATTAGACGCCGCATTAATCTGCGTTTTAATTATTTTTTCCGAGTTGAAGTTGTATATTTCTTGAGCCATTTTTAATGAATTGTTTCTTAATTCTGATGCAACCTCACTTTCTGCAAGTTCGTTTGAGACAAATCTATTATTTCTTGAATGAAAGTCTTGTAATACTACTTCTTTGTTGTCTATTTTATGTTGAAGCTCACGTACTGAAAGCTCATTTATTCTTTGGTCATCATTTCCGCAATCCACAAAGGCTTTACTATTAGAACTACACAAATCAGACTTTTTGCCCTGTTCTAGTCTTTCAGTTCTTGCATCCTCATCTAATTCACAATAGAGGACGCAAGATTCATTAAAGTAAGTGCATTGCGATCCCCATATAAGTGTAGTTCCTATACCAACTAATACTGCAGATGGCATCATGGTAATCCAAGTTGGATAAAAATTCGCTGCAATGTAGGGTAAATAGAGAATTACGGCAATAAATAATGTAATTTTTGTTCCAAACTTTTTGATGACATATCTGGAAAGTGTTAAGGAGGATAGTCCATAAGAAATATAAATAATTGCTTGTGAAGCTGTACCTATTCCTTCTTTTTTGTTCATTGTGGTTTGCAACATACTTAGACCATTATAAGATGTGAAGAGCAACACAAATGTTGAGGAAATTACTGTTAAATTTTTAATTATTCTCAGCTTACTGAATTTTGAAGATATATTTGTTGTAAACTTAGGTCTTTTCAGTTTCATCCTGGTATTAAATTTCTGGAATTTTGATCAGAGTTTTTATGGTAAAGAGAAATTTCAGCCAGATCTGTAACAGAAAATATATGTCATAAATATTTTTAGAAATGAAAAAAATACAATGATGAGACTTTTGGGCTTGAACATATATTGATTATGTGAATATATGAGTATATATAGTTTTATAAATATCTCAAACAAATTATATGAATATATATCCGTCTAATAAGTTTCATAATATCCAGGGATTGAGGAAAATTTGAGAAAAATTTGTATTCCTCGAATGTTCTTCGTCAGCAATATGTTTCACTCATACATTATATCCCAATAATTTAAATTTTTGAAGAGAATTATAGCTTCTAAATGAGATAGAAAACATTATTTTAGATTACTTTAAACGATTAAATTTTATTAGGCCTAAGTACGGGGCGGATATTTTATTTAAAGTAGAAAACAAACTATAAAAAAATTATTTATATTTTAATTTTTTAAACATCAAGAGATTTTTTTTTTTAAAAAAAATTAAGATACATTTAATTTGAAATTTTGTGAATAACAATTATGTATATAATATGTATTATTATATATATATATATATATATATATATATATATAAATTAATAAAAATATCGCAGTAAAAATTTAAATATGTTTCTTTTTTTAAATAATTAGTTTATAAATTGCTAGAAGTTTTGCCAATAATTCCTTTTTCCTGTTCCATTTTGTTAGAGCTCATCTGCAAGCAATATAGGATGGGAAGTACAGGGCACATTGGAACAAATACACTTTCTTTATACAAAGAGAAATATTTTGAATGGAAAAATAAGGCTTAATCTTTTACCGGTTTATTCAATCTTTGAATAATCAGAATTAAGATAAGTTAAATATGGGGAAAGGTTTAACTCACAACCCGACTCTAAATACTACTACTAAAAATAAAATCTATGATCTTGCGATCATCAAACAGTAGATTTCTCATGAAACGAACAGCCAAGTCAACAGACGGACTGCCAAGCTTTGTAAAGTTACTCTGACCTCAGTAACTCTTCTATAATACCGTCTAATTTTAGTTGAAGTCTATTTTATTTCATGAAGATCCCTGAAATGTGCATATAATACGCTGATCTTTTGAAGTCAATTATTCGAAATATTATCCCAGGTATTTGAATACAATTAAGAGGGAAGGGAAGAGGTAAAAATGCATAAAATACTTCATTGTTGAAAGTTTTTAAGGTATCCGACTACTTTCGGAACCCTGATTTTAAAAAGTGCATAAATAGATAATTTTCATGATATTTAGTGTTACTTAGATTAGAATACATGTATACAATTGTTTTAAGGACATTATGACAAAAAGAATGATTTAAATACAATATTTTGGCAAAAAATTAACTTAGAATATCCTTTATTCCAAATGTTCTCCTTTTGTAAAAAATGCTTCTATTGTATTAATATTTTACCTGTATATAGCTCAGACCTCTGTACAAAGGCTCAACTATGAATTATGAAAAATTCACATTTTTTTTAGAGTTACAACCATTTGAAATAATTATCGGCGTTTTTTTTCTTAAAATTTCTGCCCTCTGTTATCGTAAGACATGGATAAACCCACTTCTAAGTTATATATTTCAAAAATTCTAGTTGAGCCTCTATACAGAGATCTGAGCTGTATACAGTCAAAATATTAATACAATAGGAGCATTTTGTACAAAAGGAGAACATTTGGAAAAAAGGTTATTCTAAGTTAATTTTTTGCCAAAATATTGTATTTAAATAATTTTTTTTTGTCATAATGTCCTTAAAACAATTGTATACATGTATTATAATCTAAGTGACACTAAATATCATAAACATTATCCATTTACGCGCTTTTGCAAAATCACGGTTCCGAACGTAGTCGGATACCTTAAGGTATATCATTTCTTTTAAAAGAAAAGTATTTTACCCTTTATTGACCGCATTATGATTTACTGTATTTTTTTAATGCAATATTTTTTTTGAATCACTACATTGAAAACTAAGGGATATACATAAAGAAAATACTCAACTTTGGGAAATTTATTTAATTAGAGCTAATAAATTAATTAAAGATATTCAACTGTAAGATTAATTACACAAGCTGTTTACTTAAAATAAATAGTCAAATCATTTTCTAAGGTCTTCATTAACATACTAAAAAATAAGTCTTACCTTTTGACATTAACTATTTTTTTTGGACCAGAACGACAATCTTCGAAATCCGCTGAAAACGCAATATCTGCTACAAAACTATTCGCCTTCAACGCTAAAATACTCACCATAGAACCCGTGCTACCATATATCTTGGACGAGTGGATTTCAAAGAACATTCCTGTTAAGTATTGTCAGAGTATTCGTAAAAATGGTAATTCTATGTAATTTTATAGTGAGGGGTACTTATAAGTACCGTCAGTTGATAATGGGTTAAGAAGAGTTGGAAACCTTTCTCTCCATATATATTGACAATGTTAAATGGGCTATTTTCGATGTACCTCTTCTCAAAATCTGTTATAAGTACTTACTTGACATTTTTAATTGAATTAAACTACACCTTTCTCATTATACTGAAATGAGCTTTTAGCTGGTTTTGAATTTTTTAATAAATTATGAAATAGTTTATCAAACATTACGAAATTTGACCCCTTTTTCATATACAAAATTTGTAAAACATAAATTTTTAAGTTTTTTGAAAAAGTTTATTTCAGTATATTTTAGACATCATTATAAATATATCATTAAAATTTACATACCTGGGATCAGTAGTTTCTCATAAAAAGTACATCGCACATCAAAATTTACATTTTGAGAAAAATTGATTTTAATGTAAACAGTGAGACTTCTAATCGGCTAGGAAATAAAAAAAAATAAAAGGCTCAATATAAAATAAAAGATACATGTTTTGGTTAATATCACAGAGGTTACACTTTTAAGCAAAAACGAAGTACTTTCTTTACATTTTTCGCCATTAAAATGGGCGTGGCCCATATTCAACGATTATTTAAAAATAAGTTTTAAAGGCTTCTTATTATAATACAACATTTTATGCTCATTTTTTTTATTTTTAAAGCCATCTTTTTTTATTTTCAACGTATAACGCGCATCCGTAAACTTAGATATAATTTTTTGCGTTAAAAGGGCGGGTTATACGTCGTAGTATACGGTAAACAATAATGCTCAAACATCTCACATAAAGAATTAAATTGGTGCCAATCTAATACTTTTTTCTTTCTTCAATGATATGACAACCCCGGTTGGGCCTTGATTTTCTAAAGAATTTTCCTCCAGACCTCTCTCTCTTTTTCGCCATGGTCTTCCTAATTTTTTACTCTTAGGATATTGAAATCCCTTTCTACGTAGTCAACTTCCTGAGATTAGATGGACCCCTAGTTCTTGTTCGAGTGAGCTTGTCCAAAAAGACTTTTTGTGTTAAACTTGGCAACCCATTTGATTTTCTAGATTTTTATACATTTCACAACATCTGGCTCCATGAACGCACGGTAGTTTTTACTGAGATACATTTTAACTTACAATATCATTTACCGTATCATATAAAGTATCACACATCCTCTTTAAAAAAAAATGTAATCTTATGCATAATTATTGTACTAAGACTTGATGTTCCTCTTTTGTTACTATTAAATACAATGAAAATGATAATTATATAACTTTTTGAATTCTTTTATATAGTTTGTTACATTTAAACTAATTTAATGTAATTTTCTAAGATTTGATTAAAATTATAATATTGTTGAACGTGAGAGTTATGCGCATCCCTCTTTGCGACTGTTTCAACGTTTTTGCTTATTTTTAGTCAATTTACCTTTAATAACTTAGAAATATGTTGCCACTATTACATTTTACGTTCAGGATATTTTAAATAATATCCATACATAGCGTATCCAAACCTTCAAAATTTATTGGTGCATAAGGATTAAAGGATTTCCACTTTCTAAATGCTCTTCTAATTAGGGAAATCTTTTGAAATTTGAGGAGTCTGAGCCTTTCAAAAAATTTCCAAAATTAAAATTTAGTTGACTTTGTCAAATAAGATGATTCTAATCATGCATGGAAATAAGAGTTATTCCTGTATATTTAGTAAGAATGAAAGGAACATTTTCTTTTAAAATTCTAAGAAAGAGGAATTATGTATCATTTAAACAAAACTTCCATTGGTAGAGTTAATGAATAGTTTTCTGCTAAATATCGTTTTAAAAATAAATAAAATTTTCTGGTGTTTGACAAATCTTAATAGAATTTTGGTGAAAAATGCATCTTGTCTGTTTTCACATGCATGCTCATATTCGGAATAAATCCTATTTGTAATATTAAATAAAAATATAAACATAGCAAAATTACATATTAAACCTGGAATTTCTTAAAGGTACAGAAATAATAATAGAAAACAACAATGATTTAGAAACTTATAATCGTAATGCTTTAAATAAAAAGAATGGTGGCAAAAACGTCGCTTCATATTCTTAACTTTTTTTACTACATAAAAACCCAAATTTAAAAAAAAAAAAAATTAATTCAATTAATAATTATAAAAAAAAAAAAAAAAAAAAAAAAAAAAAATTAATTTCAGCTACTTTTTGTTAAATAGTTACAATTAATATAAATATGTATATACATATGACAGAATCACAACATTAAGTGTTAATTAATTTTTATTAATTATCATTAAAGTATCGTATTGTCATCCAAAACAATCTTGTACATAAAATTTCAGTTCAACTGAATGCTTTAAAACGTGAGAAAAAACCTTTTCAAGTTTCGACACAACTCGGCAAAATGGTAGCTAAGCAGCCAAAAATGATGCCAACGTGGCTGTATTTGTAATTCTTTAAATAATTAGTTTTAATCAATTAATTTTTATTAATTATAATTACATTATTGTATTGTCATCCAAAATAATCACGTACATAAAATTTCAGCTCAATTGAGCGCTTTAAAATGTATTTTATTAACGATTGAAAATTCCACCAAGACAAAAATAAATAAATAAATATATAGAGAGTGTGAGCTAATAGGAGGAATTGAAAAAGAAACTATAAATAGCTTTCTGAAACTATAATTAGTATTCGGTACTTCACAATATATTTTACTTCCTATAAAGTTTACAAGCAACTAATATGAATTGTTTAAGTAAGAGTTTATAAAATTCAAGTACAGAGCAATAACTATTTATTTTTCTAGCATCATTAGGAATCTATTTATTTTCCATGAAAACACCATAAAATTAAATAAATTCACAGCATCCATCGATAGAGTTTTGAGCTTATTTAGATGGACTGCCTTATTAGCTGGAATACTGGAAAAGCATTGGAGGTTTGATAAAAATTAAGCTACCATTAGAAATAAATCTTAAATTAAGACAATGATTATTTATTAACGCCGCACTATGAAGCAAAACACGAGAGCTATTGGTGACGACCTCGTAATTTTTAACCAAGATCTAGTAAGGAGGACAACACCTGAATTTGCACCCCCCTCTCCGCACTTCCACATCACGCAAATGGGAGGATTTTGAGTTTCGACTGACTTGATGTATTTCAGCTCCTCATCACGG
>BMAV01022121.1:237868-273645 GCA_019973955.1 Trichonephila inaurata madagascariensis | reverse complement strand
TTTCAAATAATCTCTTCGAATAGCTTTATTCAGAAAACAATGCTGAAAGGACAAAACAACTTTAATAAAATGTCAGCTTATTTTGTGATTTTCTAAATTCTTCTCATGTGAAATTGACTTTAGAAGAGAAACCACTGCCGCAAGCAAACATTAATTAATAAAATTTTTTGAAATCATTTTGGTTGTTTAGCAACTAGATAAAAAACAATATTTTGGAACTTTTAACATTTATCTTGTAAAAATGTTAAAGTGAGAAGAAAATGATAGAAACAGTAGGCCTAAGACTTAAAGGAACTTCTGTTATCTTTGTTGTTTATCTAAAAGGCATTTTATTTATGGAATATAATATAAAAGAAAATTTATAAATTGGAAAGGGACGCATTATATCGATTTATGAAAAAAATTAACTCCGAATTTTAATATTACATATGTTTTTTTTTAACAGCTTTTTACTTCAAGTTGGTATAAATATGTTTCAATAACATACTGCATATATCTTAAAATGATTTCCTAAACTGAAAAAAACTGAATAATTGACAGTACGTATAATTAACTGAAATTATAGTAATTAATAAATATTCATTTAAATTTTTTTAAATAATATACAAATAGATAGATTCATGTTTTTAGTTATGGAAAACATTTAATTTATTATAGATTTATCCATCTTCACTTTTTAGAGATTAAAATTTTAAACTATTTTTTGTTTAACTTAAAAAAAAAAAAAAAAAAACATTTACATAATTGAAAATATTTTGAGAATGTATGTTCACTTTAAAAGATAAAATACTCAAAATTTTTGAATTATAAAATTATTTTTTTAAACTATTAAATCAACATAGATAGATAGAGGTTGCTACGATTCATATTGAATTTACGTAACCAATTTGAGGAATGAAAATTGATATTTTCAATACATGCAGTGCACACAAATATACAGTCTCAATCTTTGATGAAAAATAGATCTATTGACTTGATTTAATCATGTTTTTCATAAAAAGGCCAATAAAAGCATTTTTTTAGCTGATTATCTTTATATAAAGAATTATTTTAAAGGAATATAATTCCTTTTGAAATAAATTCAAGCCTATTATCGACATTTATAAACAGCATTTTTTGTAATATTTTCATAAACCATGCACCTTTGAGATTTGATCAAACATTTTTTACGTTAGCTCATTCATAAAACATGGAATTTATAAAATAGCAAGCCATTTGATTTGACACAAATTAATTGCTTATTGCATATTATATGGCAGGAACGTGAAAAAATGTTTAACGCGCTTTTAAATTATATCGTTATTAAAAATCATGATTTTATTTTATTAATAAAATAAAATAAAACATACCTATATACCGTAAATGAAGTAATGTTTGTAAAAACAGAAAACTTATGCGGGTAAATCTTATTATTAACTTATAATAATGTCTTCTGAAGCAGCAGATGTAACAAATACTGAGAAAAGTACATGCCAGACTTTATCTTCATTTACTTAAATGAAACATATTTTTCGACTGTCAAGATATGTAATTGTACCAGTTTCTTGGCAGGAGTTATCTTATCATTAATTTATTAACAAGTAAGGAAATACTTTTAAACAAAGCAAACGTTCTCTAAATATTCTCAGGATTTGTTTCTTAAGTAATTACATTATTATTTTTATTTTTTTTCGAATTATAACACTACTTCTGTTATTATGTGTTCATCTTAAGCTCAGATCAGAGTTAAGCAATTCCAAGCATAAATTGTCTCACAATTAATATAACTTTTTACTTGTGATATATTTATCTTCAGTCCTGTTACATCCTACAAACAACAACGACAACAACAAAATTGAAACTGCACAAGTTTTTTTCTATTTTAAAGGAAAAGAAATGTTATTCATAATATCATATAAAAAAACTTTAACAAAAAATGAATAGTGCATCAAAAGAATCTGCAAAGAATAAAAGCGTAACTCTAGTATCAGAGAATTTTTACTTACTTAACTGCAAAAAAAAGGCATTTAGAGTACAAAATACTCACTTTTGAATACGTCACATACTCAAAATAGCTCCGATGCAAAAATACTCAAATTTGAGAACAGCACATACTCATTTCAATATATCCAAAAACTTCAAGTTTTAATTGTGAATTTTATTGACAAAGGAACGTTTAAAATGCATTAATTAAAAATAAAGTTGAAGTAAAATTACAATTTGCTGCCAGTGAAAAATTAATTATTTCTGATAGATTTACTATCGTGGCCATGCAAATTTGCATTGTAAAAAACTGCATTAAAATACACAGCTGTCAAATTATTTAACCTGTCTATAAACTATTTCATTTTTCTGCCATGCGTATCACATTTCATGATGGACAAAGTAAACAAATTCTCAATCAAGAATAGGAAATTAAAGAAAAATAATATTAGAAAACAAAGACAGAAAGTCTTCTTTATCAAAGAAAACTGTAAAAAGAACCGAATTTTCTCTTTCTTTTCTTCCCTTTTTTACACTTTGTATTTCAACACACAACTGAATGGACCAAACAAAAAAAACAAAATAATTTTTTTAGTGTAAAATGTCATCTTAACAACGAACATAAATTTGAAATTGTTTGATGGATACTCCACGAGATATCGGCATTACAGCCATCTACCAAAAAAATAATGGATTTCTTTTTCCCCAACCAAATATCTGAAATTTCCTTTTATGAATAAATTACAAAAGACTAAAACTGCTATCTAGACAACGGGAAGCATGGAAATGTTTAAGTTTGTGAAAAAAATCTATTTAAAGTCATCTGAAATTAATAAGGATACTGCACTAAATATAAATTAATAAAAAATTCATTTTAATATTATAGAATAATAATATCAAACAATATACACAATAAATAATAATAAAATAAAATTACGAAAGAGAATAAAATTAAAAAACATAATAAGAAGAAATAATAGTTGGCAAACACAGAACCAAATTTAAAAGTATTGGTAACCGTATTGTAATGTTATCGCACAACTTGACAATTGTCAACAACAACACTTGGTACGTAGTATACCGGTATCAAATTAGAATATTAATTTCAATACTCAAAATCTAAAAACAACAAGCTGTCTCCTTTACCCTCTAACCTGATATGTAAAAAAAAGAGAGTTATTTAAGGATGGTTTCTATACTTATCTTGTTTTTCTGCTTTTGTAATTCCATGGAAGAAAACTTGATATTAAAAGTCGACAAGAATAATTGAATATGAATAAGTATTATGATAATTTTCCGAAATACAAGTAACTTTCACTTTTTCCCCACTGAAACAATCGAGGGACAGCTTTAGGAATGAGATTTCAATGTCTCGTTATCTAAAAAGGATAAAAAAATTTCATCTATGCTTGTATCTGTTAAAAAAATATTCATGTCAATAAATATATTTTTCCAGCTAATACAGCAGAAATAAATACACCAAAATCTTGGTCTACGTGAAAAAATGCAAAATCTATAATTGGAAAAAGAATTGATTATTTTATTATTTTGGTGCTTCCTGTATATCAGACTGAACGGATGTCTTGCGTGTTTCCTCTCATGTGCAACATACCTGGATACAGAAGTTTTTGTATCAATTTTTGGTACTTACATATTATCGCAACTGTTTTGGAGAGAATATATAAAATGAATAACATGGGTGTGTTAATTTAGCATGTACAACATATGAAAAATTAGGGTCGCCCCAATTTGGTAAATTATTTTGAACGTTGGCATTGTTGAGATAATATGAAAGTACCTAGATTTTCTCTACCTTCCTTTAATTCGTTCAGAACCAGTTGATTTTCGCTGTTAAGTCTAATTCTAGTTCAAAATTCATGTAAAATCTTTGCTGTAATAAAATTTGCCAAAATTTATGGTTCATAATTATTCCAAATCCAGATAACACGGGTATGATCACGAGACTCAGAAAGGGGAAAACGCAATCTTACATATAAAACTGTGTACCCTCCCTCAAGTGATCACATATATGTAATAATGGTCCTGAACGGATAAATAAATAAACGTGTAATATATATTTAATCGGGTTAAATATCAAGAATCTGATATATATGTCATTCATTTTCATCCAAATAAACAAAACACTATGGTCACATTAAAGGTGTGTTATAAACCAGAAGATCAAAATGTGATTTAAAACTTGCTTGAATTAGGCTTGTGTCTTTTTTATTATAAAAAATATCAGATTAATAAGATTTTTTAGAAATATCACAACAGTTTTCAATCAAAGCAAAGTATTATTGTCAGGAAAGTATAGCCTTTCTGCAGTGGCGTAACGTACACCCCTATATTGCGGGGAGGGCGCAGGGTCCGAAGGGGCAAAAAGCCTGACAGCCGCCGAGTAAAATCCAACTTGTTGGCCCGAAACCTGACTTTGTAGTTTGTCCCAAATGTTTTCCGTTATACCACTGCCTTTCTGCAATATGTTATAATATAAATCGGTTCTTACATATTATGGCAACAACTGTCCACGTTTAAGATACTTCGCCAAGTATGCAATACCAGTTTCGCATGTGTTGTGTGCGCTAAATTGGCAATCAGGTGTTTGTTTCATATAATGTTATCAAAAGGCTGTGATAATATGTAAGTACTGTGATAAATCTAATTTAAACAATGCAGCCCAATTATTAATAAGACAAAATATTCATTAAATATTAGTAGTAAAGTAGGTTTAATTTTTATGCTTAATGTCTAATACCGAAAAGAAAAAAATATTCTTGAAATATATTATGCTCAATTTTACTAACTAATTTTTATCATTCTGTAATTTCTGTTCAGTTAATTTTGATTCTTTCAATATTCGAAAATGAGAGTGAAAGGAATCATCAAATAATTGTTTTGAAATTGTTGAAACTCTTATATACACTGGTGTGCAAAACTTAAGCAACAATGTAAAAATTTAGCAGATAGCCATGAAATTGCAGAAAAGGAGGTCTGGAGATCAGTAGAGGGAACACGTAAGTCAGTAGAAACGTCATGCAGGAACAAAACGTCAGAAGCGATGTGAGCGTACGCAAAACGCGTGATGTCGGCGCGCGCTGCTCAACAGTAGAATGAAATGAAGGACTGGCCACCTGACCGGAACATCTGCTAATGCTCCTCAGGGCCCAAGGTCGTGTTTTCTGAGTTGGGCACAGTAGGCCTTGCCCCTCATGGGCTGTTGAGTCACTGAGTTAATTTCAAGTTATTTTTGTATTGTTTTAAACTATTTTATTTCATTAAATCATCCCTTTTACTACTCGTAACTTTGTTATGATATTAAAATATTTTATCAATATAAAATCATTAGTTTTATTATTAGGATCTCCATACAGTATGTTTTTTTTCCTTAATGGGCTGAATATTTGCAACTGTCTTTGAAGACATGGTAAGTCTCTAACTGTGGGAGCCATTTCAGAGGTGGCACCATCTAGTGGTGGATCTCGCAATCATTTTTGGATGCTTGAATTAATTGAATTCAAGTTCTCATCGGATGCTAAATGTTGCCGTGATTTAATTTTGCCAAGAGGTTCAGAGCCAAATTAATATTCAGGGATCTCTTATATGCCACATTATCATATGATATGCGTGCCAAACATTTTTGCATACCAAAAATCGATCTACTCCAGCCTGTGTCGAACCCGCAACCTTGTGCTTATGAAACAGGCACAAAACCTCTAAGCCACCGTGAGCCATCCTTAGAATATGTGAAAATAGAGATAAATATTTTTTAAAAAAAAGTAAGTGAAGTATATTTATAACTGGAAGAAATATTCATTTTTGAGTTATATAAAATTTATGATGCCTGTATTTTTATTTTAGATGAATTTCTTTGTTGAATTTGTAATTGTATTGAATAACTTATGTTATTTTTTGATTAAATTCACCATTAACAGTCAATGTTTAATTATGGGCCAGTTTCGTATCTTTAAAAATAGAAATAAATCAATTTGTTTCACACATGCAGTAATTTTTCTTTACTTTCATACAGATTTCTCTTATTGTATTCAATGATATAACTAAATTAAAACATACATTTTACATCGTCTAATATGCATTTTAGACGACTAAATTAAAAAACATTTAATATAAATACTCTTTTTCAAACTAAATTTGAAGGATTAATAATATATTGAGAATCCACTAAGACAAAATGTTTCTTGAAAATATTTCCTCAAAAATAAAGCTAGTAGAAATATTAACAATCAATATATGATTCTAATTAAGAATTAATCGCAAAAATAGTAAAAATTTACGAACGAAAATTCATTAAAAACTACTTAAGTTTTATTAATTACCATGCAGTTACAGAATGATTTATTGTACGAAATTTAAAATAAGATTAATAACTTAATTTTTAGCAATTTTCCCAATTATAAACTAATTAGGATGGCTGCTTTTCAAATACTACTAATGGTCTGACTTTTATAAGACAGTCAATTTGTGTGTTTAAGAACAATAAATTTGTTGTTAAACAAATGAGTCTTAATATTTTAATAAAACACATACATTAAAAATCATTTAACATGAAACTGAGGAGGTCTGAAATATTTTTTCGCGTTAAAGGATATTTAGAAAAAAACATATGTTCGACAAAATTAAGCTTATTAGAGTAAATTTTACTGACATAAATATGTATATATGCATGTATTTAATAAACACCATTCAAACATTTACGTAATTTGCTCCCTTTTTTAATTAATGTCCATTAAGTAGAGTTAGCATTCTCAAAATCTTTACATATTTATGTTTCTGTCTTCTATTTTTGATCAACTGCCTTAAGAAGCTCTATCTTCATTTTAAGAGAAATAACATTTTGCTATCTCCCTAAGTTATTGACATTGTGTTTGAGAAGAAATTCTTTTCGCTGATTTTTACTCATTCTGCAATGTGCTTGTCCCCGAATTTCAAATCCAACTAATGGAACATGCGATGTTTTTGAGTATCGTTTGTAGATGTAGAGAGTTTAAGTAGCTTAGACAAACAAAATTGGCTCGTGTCACAGGCTATTCCGAAAGGGTATTTCAAAGTCAAGTTAGCCTCCTTTCTACAAAACATGTGATACCACCTCTCTTTCATTTCACAAAATTTTGCCTGCGTGGCTGGTGTTTTTCGTATTTTGTTCATTCCCAGAAGATAAATCGTTTCGTGTTTTGAGAAAAAAGGACATGATAATACGTAGTAGTTTGTCAGGCCCGATGTATTATTTTGTGTTAACCGATATTTCATCTTAAGCTTTTTCGCGTTAACGCACTTAATTTCAGTTTTTTTTTCTACTTAAAAAAACCTGTATCTTGCGGAAAAAATAAATTTAAAAAACTTAACCAAAAAAATTCATAAAGCTAATTTTTGAAGAAAACAAAATTTTAAATGAAATGGCCTTAATATTACTAATATGATATGCTTGCTTTTTGCAGGCACGCAGAACGGGTTATTAACTAAATATAGTCCTATTTTACTCAAAAATTTTTAATTATAGCAAGAGAAATTAAATAACTTGTTTTCTTTTGGAAAATAAATATAGTAAACATATGTCTTTGAATAGGATTCAACAATTTATGTAACAATATATTTTTGAATAAAGGATGCTTGATATCTCTAAAAGTAAATAAAGACTAAACACATGGTACGTACAAATAAATAATTTATTTTAAAATTGTTCAAAAACAGACATAACAGTTGATGCAGAAAACTCTAAAATTTTGTGTTCATTCGGATTTATAACAAAAGCTTTCATTTTAAAATGTAAATGTTGTTATGAAACATTTTATAGTTACATTTACATATTACATCCATTTGAATTCATATGCGATTTTTTTCTTCAATTAAAATTTACATTTAAATGCATGTATACTTTATGTGTCTATGCATTGTCTGAGAAACAATTGAAACGTATAAGTAATAATAAAACGTAATAAAGGAAATATAATTTGAAATTAGAATGGAACTCAATTTGCACAATTCGATAATTACAATTCATTTGTGCTGGAATAAGAATATGTATAAGAATTTGTATAGAAATAGGAAGTTTAAACGATATATTACAATTATAAATTGTATAAATGTATTTATAACGAATTTCCATCTTTTTTCGATACTAATATAACTTCAAGAAAAGCGTCTACTTGGATGTCTTTTTTTTTCAAAGCATAAGCTCAAGAAGTGGAACACATTATTCTTATGCCCCTTTCTAGAATTTCTAAATTGGGCTTAAGAATTCCGAGAAAGTTTGCCCAACTTAAGAAAAAGTATTCGCATAACCAAGCTGAAAATACTACAGATATTGAATATGTGGTATTTCAAACGAAAATATTTTTAAAAAATCATTCAGTTTACAGCTTAAATGAAAAATAATTTTGGTAGATTGAGATCAATTTGGAGATATTCGAATATTGATAAATGGTATTTCTCGATAGACCTCTCGTCTTGTATAATCATATTTCGACAATAAAGTTAAGAATGCTTTTAAGTATTACATATAAATTTCTGAATAAAACTTTGAAATGCGAAAATAAATGCTAAATTTGAAAGGAGCAGAATTTTGATTTAACATTTTGAGGAAAGGGAAAGATATTTTATTATGTTCCTAAATAATCAATTGAAAAACAAAATTTCATAAACATTTGATATAATATTAATTTTTCTAGGATGCCAGAAGTAAAAAAATTTAATATCAGTTTCGCAATAAATTAGAATTTAAAGGACTAACTAAAAGCCTTGTAAAACGGCTTTCTTAATATAATGAGAGATGTGATTTAATTCTTAATAAAATTCAATATATGTAACAAAATTAAAACTTGATGTTGAACTGAAATTAAACATGCATTCTCTATTCTTTTTTAAAGTTAGTAATTAATAAACCTAATTAATTAAATGAATTCCAAAAATATATTTCTATCAGAAAAAATATATTTACAAAAAAATGTAACAGATAGTCTTTGTACAGTATTTCCCCCCATTAGATGAAAAAGTAGTAGTTAAACATCATAAGGTCAGAGCTTCTATTTACGCGTAGAATATATGTTGTGACTTTTATAGCAAGGTAATATTGAGCAATAAGCAAAACGATATTCCATTTAAAAGAAATGATGGTAAAGTTACTTAATGCTGTTTTGTTGGATTATTGTGCTCATTATTAGTTTGTAAATTGTAGTACTCGCTTTTGCTCCTCGAAGAACATAAAAAGAGTGCTTAAACTGAAATGTGACGCTTATTGAAGGTTCCGGTTAGAGTTATACACAAGAATCAATGTACCAAACAGAAAGGTATTTTGAGAAATATGTTTTTCAGATTTGTTAAGAAAAAACATTTAGGTAAGGTGGGTAAATGTTCTTTATGCACTATAAAACATTTCTTGGAAAACTTATGATTATTGTGGTTAAGGTCATCAGTTTAAAAAGTGAATATTTTCACATCCCATTTCATTTACATGCCCAACATTTTTGATTACTCCAAGAAAAAAATGTTCAAATTTGTCTCCGTGATATGAGGTGAATGATTTTATATTTATAATTATTATATGACATAGTGTTTCAACTAGGATAGTTCATTTCTTTTTTTCTCAGGTGATACTGTCTTTCTGTAATTAAATAACCTATAATTCCTATACAGGATATTGCACATAATATGTAAATTTTTATTGATGTGCATATGTAGTTGCTAATTAAAAATGATGTCGTCCATCCAAGCGAACTGTAGAGATAGTAACACCCAAAGGCTGCCTCTTCGTCTCCTTGAAACAACACTCCGTAAAGAGCTGCGAATAAAAATATAAATAATTACATTTTTAACTAAATAATCGTTTAAAAAATTCGATGCATTCAATGTCATATACTGTATATAAATTCTGTTTTTATGTTCGAATTTCTTAAATGCATTTTTTATATTACTTTGAAAAGTCTTAAGTCATTTACATACAATTTTAGTTTAATTTTAAAAATTTTCCCCCAAACTATGGTTTTATTCTAGAAAAACGTCGATATTTCTTCAAGAAATAAACGATGAAGAAGACTGACACACGAAACATTAATGACTCTCACGTCAAAAAATATAACTAAGTTCCAAAGTCTTTATATAAGAATATGTGGAAATTAGGGTAGAGTGGTTCTAACTCAAATGTCGTCATTTGGTTGTCATTTCAGAATACACAGTACTCTTTTAAAAAAATTTTTGGGACACAGTAACAATAAAAATAATTTGTTTTATATTCAGTTTATATCATTAAGTTGATTCTGTAAGTAAAAAGTCTGTCTGACCAGTCAATATTTTACAATTTTAAAGGTATGAATTTTTGAAGTGTTTTCAAACTCTTTTAAAATGTTCAATTTTTAAAATTTTTTAGTCATTCTAAGTAATTTATGTTTTATAGATTATTGAAAACAAAAGTTAGTATGGATTTGAAAATGTGTTGCTTTCTTGATTTTTAATAATTATTTTTCTACATAAACTTGCGAAAAACACGAAATTTTTTAAATATTAACTTTAACATTTTTTAAAAAATAACTAGAGATCTCAGATCTAAATCCATACTAACTTTTATAGGACAAACGTTTGGAAGTATTCATAAAAATTTCGACTCTATCTTGAACAGTAAAAAATGCCTTTGGGATAAGAAAACACTTACATCTTCAAAATTTAAAGTTCCAAAGAACGAATTTAAAGTTTGTAAAGGCAAATAAGCAAAAACGTCTAATGCCTGTAAATTTCAAATTTTTTAATATGTTATTTTCCAACTTATGTGTTCCATATTAAAATCCTACTTCAATTAATTATGACTGCAAACATTTTTTTAAATTCAAAATTTATTTTTGCATAGTATTGATAGAGTTTGTCACAAAGAATTTATATACAACGTAATAATAATAATAACTTAAGGTATCTGACTACGTTCGGAACCGTGATTTTGCAAAAGCGTATAAATGGATAATATTTATGATATTGATATATGATTTATGATTTGTATATATGATTTATATATACAAACTGAAAACATAATTAAGCATGCGTAATTTTAGTAATGAAAATTGAAATTTATAACCATTTCACACTGAAAGAGCTGATTGTGTTCAAAAATATTTTTAATTAATGAAATTTAAGAATGAAAAAATGCTTTAAAATGAAACTGAAACGAAAACCTAAGTTCAGAAAACTAATAAATTTGTTGGCAAGCTTCCCAATAATATGAGCCACAAATAAATAAATAAATAAATAAAAATAAAATAAAATAAATAAATGAAATCGATGTTTTTGAAAGTTTCAGGGTTTTGAGTAGCCTTAAAATTGTAATTTTAATGTATATTGCGCTACTGTGGGATTACATATTCATTCAAGCCTGATTTTCATACTTCCATGAAAGGATTCTTAGTACCAGTTGTGTTTAATTTGCAGAAGCTTTAAACAATTTCACTTGAAGGGACTGCATTTAATTTAATCTTACACTTTTGACAGATAGACAACAAACTCAGTGTTTTGTCGAACATCCTATGATAATTCCAATTATTTCATTCAATTAATAGTACAAAAAAATAAATTCTTTGGTTCTCTGAATAATACTTTTTTAAAAAAAAATCTTTCTTTATTTAATCGTGGATTATTATTTTCAAAACTCCATAGGTATTTGTTCACATAATTATTTGTTTAGAAAAGGTATACATTTAAATTTTTTAAAATTATATTTGATTAGAACAAAAAATTTAGGAAACATTTTTTTTCGCACCAAAGACTTGAATGTAAATAAACATTGTGTCTCTTGTTGAACGAAAATAAGATTTAATTTTTCTTATTCCGCATGCAAACATAAAAATGTTTATAGTCTTAACATGAAGTTAATTTTTTAAACATACACAATTATATAAAGTTAACCACTCACAAGGAATAACTGAGTTTGTTTTAAAATATGAGAAAATTCTTTTAAAGCACACAAAAAGAACTGTGGAATAATTGATATCTAAATTTGACTATCACTTTTACACGAAACAAAAACTTATTAAGTCATAAAAAGACGTAACGAATGATTTTATTTCTGAAACTAATATTACACTACAAATATTTCATTCCTGTTTATATATAGTTCATACATAAATCTGATTATTATCAATATGAGCAAAAGGTTTTCATTAACCAATATAAAATAGTTAAATAAACGCGATTTTTTTATTTTATCATACCAAAATCATAATACTTACCTTGTAATTGAGACCAAAATAATCCTGTTATAATTCCCCACATTGAAGCTGCCACATAGAACATGTATGGATGATGAACTTCGGGACTCCATATAAGTAGAAATGAGTAGTTAACTATGTTGCCAATTTGTCCAAGGAGGAATATTGGTATTCTTCCTAATAAATGAACTAAGCAGCCAGATACCGTAGATGACAGAGCACAAGCTAGTCCGTAGAATATAGTAACCAAGCCAACGTGAGAAGTGCCCCATGCACAAGCTATGTAAGACTGAAAATATAATAATGGAAATATATACGAATACATCTTTAATGGAGGAATGTATGCTTAGGGAAAATATATTATAACAATGCGGTATGAACAAGAAGGATATTCGCCAAACTTTTGTAAGAGTGCCTGCATTTTAATTATGTAAATGTTCTATACAATTTAAGTTATCGAATCAACCGATAACTGAAGAGTCAGGTGTATGTTTTAATTAAAGTGATTTTTAATCAGCATAGGATATATCTATTTCTGTACAATTACTTCTAATAATGAACATATTGTAATTCTGAAAATATACCAACTGATGATTTTTAATTATATTTTAATAGAGTTGCTAATATTCTTATTTTTAAAACTTTTTTTTCTGTTTTCGTACTGTATGAATATCTATCGATTACGATATTTAATCACATTTAGATTTAGATTTGTAATTTAGATTTGTTTCAGCAGTTAAACCGGTATTGCACTTAAATATGTTACAAAGATTATATTAATAGCTTCAAAAAAGACTTAAATTATTTATTTCAAAAAATAAGGTTAAAAATAGCTTTTCCTAATTCATAAGCTATAATCCCCCCTCCCCCCTAAAAAAATACAATAAACGTACTGAAACTAATATACCTCTTAAGGTATCCTACCATGTTCGAAGCAACAATTTTTTAAAAAGTGTATAAAAGAATTATTAATATTATTTTGATATTTACGGTCGCCTGTATTAGAATATCATCATAGAAGTTTTTAAAAATATTATTTTACACAATATTCTGATTAAATGCAATCTTTTTGCAGAAAAATTAACATTTTTCAAAAAGTTCTTTCATGGAAAATGCTTGCTTAACGATAATATTTTGTCTATAAATAGTAAAAATTTCTATACAAAGCCTAGGGATTTTAGAAAATTCCCGTGATAAATGCTTCTTTAATAATAATATTTTATCTAAAAACAGCTAAAATTTCTTTACGAAGTTAGAACTAGGATTTTTGGAAAATTCAAAATATTTTTAGAGTTACTGTCCATAGATGTTATAAACGGTGTTTTGTGTTAAAATTTCTTTATACTGTGCTGTATCAAAATATGAATAAATCCACTACTAAATTATATATTTCAAAAGCCCTAGTTCAGGACTTCAAAATAGTATAAAAACCATTCCTACCATTTCTATAAATATACAAAACAAAAATCTTTTGAGATCACAATTTAAAAGTTGTAGTTTTTCTAAAAATACAGTATTTTAGATAATAAACTTAAAGATAGGGACCACACACACACAGGAAACAAAAATAAATGTCAAATAAGCCAGATTTTTCAAAAAGTATATTAATACTCTTTTAAATTTTATTTTTTCGATATGGAAATAAAATATTTAAAAAAAAGAAAGAAAAAAAGAATGTTTATAAAAATACTTCATTTTCCTTTAGAAAAAACTTCTCGCATTAAAAGCTTATAATTCTATTTCTACATTTAGTAGCTTCAAAAGAAAAGCATTTTTAGAAAGATAATATTTCAAATATGTTATTGAACAAATAAAAATAATTCAATATTTTCTCCAAAATTAAAATTTCTAGCGCTGTCGGATACCATTAGCATAATACGAGTATTTATAATGAAAATTGTTTTGATGAAGATTTTGCTACCTCTTTGAATATTACTTTACGATATTTAAATTTCATTGCTTATTCTGGTATATATTGAAGTTTTTAACTCTATAATTACAACACAATGCGTTAAACATTTCATTAATTAGAAAGGCCTTCTTAAGAAAAGGAATCATATTTAGTTCAATATAAAAATGAAATGAAGCCACGTAGAAGATAATATATTTAAACCAACTGAGAAAGCACGCCATAATATTTTTCAAATCAAAAAATTTTAAGCTATTGCTTATATTTTTATTAAATGACAAGTATTATATTTGTAAGAAATCTTTAATTTGTAAGAAAGTTTAAAAACTGTTTTTTTTTGCCAAGTTTTAAGTAAAAATAATACCTTGGTTACGTCTGCCGTGTAAAATCCTTGGGCCATTCCAACATAAAGTGATAAAGGTATTAGAAAGATCTGTTCTTTCTTTTTACTGTGATGAAAAGTAGCCAATACATGTTCCCAAGAAAACGTTACTGGTTCTTTGGATTTATTCAAAGGATCCAAAAAGAAAAATATTAAGAATACTGCAATTAATCCTAATCCAACGGAAACTGCTGTGAGAAGATTCCTCATGTCCCCAGTTACGTCATCGGTGTCATCGTTTAAGCATTCTGGTTCAGGATCGCAAAAATCTGCTCCGCAAGCACATTCATATGGCCTTGTGAAATTATGACTACTATGAGTATGAAGGATGAAAAATGACATTAAGTTACTCCATATCTGTGCTGAATAGTATGCTAGGCCATGACATCCAAAGAAAAAGGCATTAGCTGAATCAATAGCAGAATATGTTTCGTAAATTTCTGCATCTTCAGCATCTTTTCTGGAATTGTTTTCAGAAAGCGTCGAATCTCTTTTCCCCGTTGAAGTACTTTTAATTGAAGATTTTGATACAATCTCCACATTTGGGCCTTCTTCTTTAATGTCCTCCAAATGTCTTTTCACGTCTAGCTTCAATACATCTTCACCCTTTTGCCCTTGAAGTTTTAACGAATTTCTGTATTGCGGTGTGATTTCTTGAGGCCTATCTATGATCACAGAGGCTAAATTTCGCGCGTTAAGCTCTTCAACACTTTTACGATTGATGTGTCTTATGGATAGCTGGCTGTTTACTATTCCACTTTTACAATTGCTGGTAGAGTGTAACTCTTCTGTGCTGGGATGAGCTGAATTACATTCGGAAAGTTTTTCTAAACTTGTGCGACTTGAAGTAGAACCAGTAACTTGATTTAGTATCTCACCTATACCATCTTCATCCAGTGTGCAATAGATAACAGAAGATTCATTGAAGTATGTGCATTGAGAACCCCAAAGTAATGCAGCTCCAATACCAATTAGCACTGCAGAGGGTATCAGGGTACTCCATAAGGGATGAAAATTTGCTGCAATATAGGGTATATATAAAAGTATGGCTAAGAAAAGTGTATTTTTGGTTCCAAGTTTCTTAATAACAAAATTAGGAAGCAAAAGTGATGATAATCCAAAGGAAATATATACTACGGCTTGCGACACTGTTCCGACCCCTTCACGTTTATTTATTGTACTTTGAAGCATGCTCAATCCATCATAACCAGTGAAGAGCAGCACAAATGATGATGAAATAACAAGTAGGTTTTTAATGATCCGAAGTCTACTGAAATCTAAATGCTTTTCTTTCTTTAATTTCTTATTTTGAAATTCCATTGTCATTTATTGTTTGGGATACTGAAACAACTAGAAACTGTAGTTGTGAAGAAATTAAGATCTGTGAATAAAAAAAAACATATATTTAGTGTGTATTGTACTAAAAGTTTAAAATATATATATATTAGAAAACATGAGATAAAAGTGTTTAAGAAGGAGGAAAAAAATTCTCGTCTTTAAAAAATGGAAACGTGCATGTTTCAACATTTTACATTTAAAAAACATGCATACATCAACCTTTTACATTTACTTAAGGAGTGAAGAATATGCATTTTAAATAAAGAGGGAAACGTAACTTGTAGCTTTTGTTACTTTGGAGAAGATTGGAAAAAAAAAACTGACATGGTAGGAATATATCGCAACATTAAATACGTTACCTCATTCCCTTCCCGAAGTATGATTTAGACAAATACATTTTCTTAAAGAATCATATGTTATTTGAAAAGAGGAAAAATTATAATCTATTGTAGCGGCATCTATTTAGTCTCCAAAAGTGTCATGTTTATATTCATTGAAACCAAATTTTAGAAATTCGAAATGTCAGTCCTAGAACAGAATAAAGTATCTTGTAGGATAAGAGTAGAACTGAGGAGTAGGATTTATATTAATTTTATTAAGAAACTGTAATTTAAACTGTGTTTTATTATAACAGCTATTTAAGAAGAGAATTCAGTCTGTTACTTGTTTATTTCTATGCAGACCGATTTATGGTTTTAATTCAATAGAAAAAATGACCCTCGAGTGATCTCAAACTTTTTCAACTCACGGAGTCCCTAGAACTTGAAGGTACTTCCATGGAACCCCTAGAACTAAAAGTGTTTTTGTGAAACCCCATTCCATACACATACTTCGAAGAATAATATGTTTCAAAATAATATTTAAAGTAGCTAAAAATGTTATAAGCACTTTATGTAAAGACAATTAAAAAAAGTACTGTATTTACTAATAAAAAATTATAATCTAATTTTTTAATGTAATATTAATAATATTAATTTGTGATTCAAGCGTCACCTACCCATATATTATACTTAGTAATTGGGATATATGCTAGTATTTTTTTATATAGACTGTCGAAGCCTAGGTCTATTGAGATTAAATATAATTGCATCACATAGTCTGAGTTTAATTTGTTTTTATGCTTTGCTTTTGTTGCTACTTAAGTTGAGAAATATATTTCACGGAAACACAATGTCCTGAATGACATTAAACCTTTTACAGCTGTGTGATAAATCTCCTGTATTTCGCATGAATTTTTGCAACCTAAAATTCAGAACCACTGTTCTTCCTTAAATTTAGATCTGAATATCAACTCTGTTGATATGTTGTTCCCTTTCCTTCATTATAGGTGTTGTTTTCCACAAATGTAAGAAGGTGTATTTTCCATTAGAAAAGTATTTAGCTCTGCAAAACATTGTGCTAATTAACGAGTGTAAAACTATCTCGTGGAACCCGAGAAAGTAAACAAAAGAATATTCATAATCTAGTAAGAAGTATATATAAAGATAAAACGCGTTTGAGTATTCTTGTATTTATAATATAATCAAAGTTGAAAATGTGTTACAAAATAAAGATATTCTATACAATAAAACTTTCAGTTTTAAGGGATAGGGTGGAGGGAGGGAGCTAAGCTTTAGAAATTTGTAACTATACAAATTTCATAGAGAACGTGAATCCATTTTGCATACATGTTTATTTCTTCTCGATTTTTTTATTGTGACTCGTGAAACTCCTGGATATATCTTGGGAAACCCCAGGGCTCTGTGGAACACAGTTTGAAGACCACATAGTGTAGAACATTTCATTTAGGGAGGGGAAGATAGTATTTTTTTAGACAACAGTATTTTCTCAGACGAGTTTCCTTTATTGTGTAACCTGAAAATATGTGCTTAAGACCTGTAAAAAACGAACGACGTACTTGTAACTATCTTAAATTATACATAATAGTGTTCTGTTTAATGAAACGGGTTTGAGATAGCATTTATATCTACGGTGGTTCCAACCTGCACAAAATCAGAAGTATCGATGGTTCAGCGATATAAGGATAATATTCTATAATATATTGTGCTTCCATCAGCGTTAACCTGCGGTCACTCGCACCTGTTTTTGCTACCGTCGTTACTCGCGGGATGTAGAGAACACCCCAAACTTTTAACACGTGTATTTAATTATGAAATTAAAATTAAGTCATGATACATATTTATAAAGTACAAGATGTTTTTTGTATTATACAAATAAAATTATTAAATTTATTGCATACAAATGAGACTAACATTAATTTAAACTGAACATACAAAATTTTCATTTTTAAACACACAATTTTATATTTTATCATAAATCAGTAAAACGTATATACAAGTAATAAGTATACTTTATAGTTAATGAGATAATGATAGTAGAAAGTATATAGAAGAATAATATTTTAATCATTTTCCAAACATTCAGAGCAGACTGTATACATATGCTGAACTTCTCGCGGGAGTTCTCAGGCCCCCAGATAAACTTTTGAAGGTCATTACATTCGAATAGTTCGAAAAAGAGGGATTGCATCAGGCCTGAAGTTTCAATAATTTAAAATGTGCAGCTACAGAAAAAATCGTGGCTCTGAGCATTTTCTTTAGAATCTGGGAGGATTTTCTTGTTGCTGGGGTGTACAGAACACTCCACGTGAGTGATCGCGGGTTAATCAAGGTTGAATTCTTGTTCAGGATGATTGTGTCTGGCCATTTCGTACTTGAATTGTACTTTCTTTCGATGGAGGAATTCATTTAAGGGACGCAAGTATATTCCCTAAATAAGAAGTTGGTTGCTTCTATTGATTGCTCATCAGTCTCAGATACAGTTCAGTGGGTATAAATCTCTTACAGAAAAATCTTCATATTCTCAGAGATTCATAAATGTTCGACATTGCTTTCGATGATAGAATTTGTACACCTTATTACACCTACTTTTAATTCGAGAAATTCCGCCTTTATTGATTTTTTGCTATAAACATTTTGTATTTCTACTTATGAGAAATATAATGCGAGTACAGTTTAGTTATTTTTCCATATTCCGTATTTTCTCATGCCTTATAAAACTTCTAAATCTTGCATAAAGCAACATAACTTTGTTAAAGACAATTTCTATTCGCAATTCATAATACCCTCCAATTGTTTTCGATAGTGTGAGTTTGCTAATTGAGCCTATCATTTCTGCTGTAAAAATTGGCCTATTTAACTATTTAAAATAAGCTCTGAACTCAGTGGTGCTACATGCCTACCGTGCCTATCTCAGTTTATGTGACCATAGATGCTGGGGTGCATGTGCAGATGTTTCATTCAAGTGGAACTATTTAAACTAAAAATACAAAATATATGATTTAAATATGTTGGTTTCTATTAGATAACCATATTAAACTATAAAAATCATCTACTGTCAAATACTAGGAGGATAGAATGCCGGGAATGTGTCTTTATTTTATCAAACTGATTATAAAATTTAGAATTTCTCACTCATACTGTTTTTTCCTTTGAAAAATCATGCTTTTGTATTTTAAACAACAAATAATAGTTAAAGAATATGGGATAGTATTAATACAAATTGTTTGACAATGAAAATGCAAATGTTTCTTCGCAAAAATTATGAAATTGACAGCTGGCGATAGAGAGAAAGAGAACGCTCGCGATGTAAGTGACATTCATATAAAATTGATGCCAAAGTATTGTAATTAATAACAACAGCAGAGGAGTAAGTTTTAGATCATTGCATTTCGTAAAACAGACAGTGGTTTAACACAAACCACTCACGTTGCGGAACAGTTTCAAATGTGAATTGTGCCCTGATAGACAAAAGAGAGAGAGAGATAATTCCATCTAAAAACACATGCCTAATTTCATACTTCTAAATCAGTGTTAGAAACGCATGTAAATTACGAATACACATCTCGGATAATCGTGAAAGGTGAAATATCGGGGGATACCGGTGCTTGTTTTTTACCTCGTACATACCGAAAATGGGATTACTTCCATTCTAAATCCATCTTCCCTACGATTTGCAATTTTTTTTTACCATTCTTAATTGTTGTTACTTTTGGTTGTACATTATTATAGTTAGTGTATGTCAGTGACCACACGGAACACTGGGGTTCCACGAGACGTACCCAAGGTTTCCACGAGTCACAATAAAAAATCGGAAAGAAAATTATAAATTTGTGTACAAAATTTATTCACGTTCTCTATAAAGTTTGGGCTACCACAAGAGTCTAAAGCTTATTTCGGTTCATAAAACCGAAAATTTTATTTATGCATAATAACTTTTTTGCAATACTTTCTAAAGTATTATTGTAATACAATACAAGTATAATAAAACGTTTTTCTTTATATTCTGATCTAATATTCTATTGTTTACTATCCTGGGTTCCATGAAATAATTTTATTCTCGACAGTACAAACCTTTGCACGAATTAATCGTTCTCTAATAAAACATGTCTTTTTTTATTTGTTGAAAAAAAACAATACCTATAATGTAGGAGAGGGAACAGCTTATCTACATACAAACAGATTCAACGTTAAAATCTAAATTTAATCAAGAACAGTTTCTCTAAAGCTAAGGTTGCCAATCCATGCAAAGTGCACAGGATTTCTCACACAGCTGTAGACATTTTAATGTCATTCAGATCAATGTATTTAAATGAAAAATATTTCTCTCTCTCTCTCTTAGGGTGAGTGACTACAAAATATATATACAGTCAGACCTCTATTTAACGAAGTCTCTAAATCCTGAAAAAAAGTTCGTTATGAGGAAAATTCGTTATATAGAGATTCATTTTTCAATATTCTTCTACTCTTGGCTCAAGAAAAAAAGTTCTTAATAGAGAAATGTACTAAATAGAGGTTTATTATATATATATATCAACTGTATATTTAATATACATACTGTATATACATATTAAAAAAACAACCCAGATTGTAAGCGCGACTGCCGATAATTTCAATAGACCTTTTAAGTATGACAGTTTGTGAAAAAAAATTCAAGCACATATCCCAGTTAGTAAATAAATATAATGTATGGGTAAGTGACACTTGGATCACAAATTAATATTATTAATGAGCAAATTACATCAAATTAGATTAAAATTTTTAATAACAAATACACAGTACTTATTTTAATTTCTTTTCAAGTACCGATAACATGTTGATCTACTTTAACCATATATTTTAAAATATATTCTAATTTTAGAAAAGGGTTCCACGAAAACCCCTCGTACTTCAAAGGGTTCCGTGAGTCAAAAAAATTTAGGGACCATTGATGCAAGTGAACTAATACTTAGAATAATGTGTTGCAATTTCAGATTTGAGTATTTCCAGAACTATTGGAGGCAATTCCATGAAAATTTGGATTACTGTATTTGGATTATATTAGAATTTGTGTAATAATTCAATATATATTAATCGATGTTAACCTATTTCGAAAGCAATAAGTAGATTTTTCTTTTATCTCAATATTTCAAACATATGTGACATTAGACATTTTTTTAAACCTTCATTATTCGGAACTTTTTGGAGAGTTTTGCAAAATTAGACCTTATTTTGTGATCAAAAATTGGTTGCTGTAAAACATTGGCAACCATAATAAGAAAATTAATTTATATAGATAAATGAACCAATTAACACAACAATTTAGTACTTTTTCTGATATTGAAAGTAACATGATTTTTATTTTTAGCCATTATTTTGAACTTAGTTTGTGTTTGTGTAAATTGTTCCTCTTTCATTTAAAGTACATATAAATTAGTTAACTATAGATTTAAAACCCTAAAAATAAATATATGTACTGAAAACATTTTTTAAGTTTTAGTACTTAATACCTAAAAGTAGTTTGAAGACTTAGATAAAAGAATTAATACAGTGAATGAAAGTAAAATTAAAAATTTGTGTTAATGTGTTGAAAATAAAAAAAAAAACCCTTCAAACAAGAAAAAAAGAAAAGTAAAAATGAATTCCGGGGATTTTCCGAATAATTTTGCGAATTGGAAAATGTTTCTTACCTAGAGATAAATTTTGCTCAAATGAAAACTATCTTTTGATTTGGTGACTTCATTTTGTAAATTGTGTGATTCATAATATCGTGTTGCATTAAACAATCTATTATGGATTAATTTAATATTTTAAGCTCAAAACTAACTTTTTCGTGATTTTATAAATGACTAACTTAATTTTCTAATAGGATGCTAATGATTCACTTTAAATCATAAAAAAATAAATTTATTTTAAGCACAAACTTAAAAATGTTTATAATGTATATGTTAAAATTTTTTTGAAGTTTATCTACTGGATTTTTAACGTAATATACTCAATTTTTAATATTAAAATAACTTTTCTTAAATAAAATTTTGCATTGTTCAATATAAATTGTATGTATAAAATTGTATACTAAAAGTATCTTATTTGTAGGAAGAAATTTGCAATTTTCTCTTTATTTGAAAACTTTTTTTAAATAATTAATTGAAAAAAAATTCGGGCATTAAGCGAAATGTTCAGTGAGTAATGATAAATCTGGGGTCAAAATGTTTCAAATTATCATTTTAAAATAATCCTTTGAAATAACAAAATAAATAAATAAATAAAGGAAGTTAAAATAAAATAAAATATATTTCAACTGAAAATTTCGAAAATATTAAGAGATGAATCGTTGCGTTTATGAATGGAAATATTATATAACATTTTTTATCATTAAAATGTTAAATTCACTTAATATAAAACTATTTTGAGCTTATTTATATGTTTATACTCTTTACAGTATAAATCATCTTACAAACATTCGAATTTATTTTAATTTACATCAACTCACATAATTAAACTGAAAACATTTGTTTTATAGCAAATATTTAGTTTTTATTTTAAGTATCTAAAGAGCTTATTATATTTATAATTTTCCATACGCAAATATAAAAAAGTATTTATTTACTTAACTTGACTCTCAAAATAAAGAAAGATTATGTTTTGCAAACTATAGTTAGATACAAAAGAAATATTCATGATAATAGTAACCTAATTTTTATGTTATGAATACAAATCAAAATTTTCCCTTAAAAAATATGCCTTTTTAAAGATTACAATGGGTAAAAAATAGTGTACTTATTATTAAACAGCCTCATATATACAAATTGCAATATGCAAATAAATAAATAAATAATATGTTTATTGTTGTTAATCTCCATTTAACTCTATTTAATGAACTAATACTTGTCTTGTGAATATTTTTCGCAATTATAAAAAATGATGGAATACATATTATCATTGCCATGTGGGAACAAATACTAAAGGTTTGATTTAAGGAATCAGAATATCATACACATTAATTCCTGGATATAAAAATGTATAACATATATATGTTCGTTGATAAAATAGCCTTAAAATATGAAAAAAATAATTGACAAAAACGTAAATAAATGTTAAACTTTTTCGCTTTTCTGGCAAGCATAAATATTTTTGCTTTTAGGTATATTTTTTAAAACAACTATTGCACTATATGGTTCCAGATTTTTTATACTTCTATACAGGATTCCTTTGCATATAATGAACTTATTTTTTTTTAGTCGAAGTAGTACAAAGTTTCTTAAAAAATTATTCTATATATGAAAATAGGGAAATATAGAAATTTACAAAATTAGAAAGTTTTATAATTTTTTTTAAAGAAACTGTCTTATAATATTTTATTGAAAAAATTGGTTCACTATATTTTGTGTATTGTTTAATTCGTGTGTGAAAAATATTTTACATATTTAAGAGATACTTTTTTTTAAAAAAAATTGTACCTAAACATAAACATGTATTATGAGATATCAAAAATTATGTCGAACTTAAGTCAAAAAATAAAAAAAGGTAAAAAAAACATTTTTGCATTTCTATAGAATGATTAAATTATCTTTATTAAAATCCTCAAAAAATTCAAGTTATATTGTAAGTTTGTAAAAATATATGTCCCATAAAAAAAGAGTCTTATTTTTGAAATTTTACTCTTTCGAGCATGTCCTGGTGCCGTTGAAAAATTAAATACCATAGATATTTGCTATATGGAATTTTCATCCAACTTCTGTTATTATTTTTTTTAAAAAATGAAGTACATAATAAATGATTTAATATAGAAAATGCTACAATATTAAAACGAAACTGATGCTTTCAATACCCAACAGAATAAGATTATAATGAGATTCACATTCTGGTTATATAGACTCTTTTGAGTATTAATTCGAGAAAATGAGTTGGTTAAAAGATTGTTTATGGGCTGTTAGCGAACAATTAACAAACTGACTTGTGTATTTAACTCATAAGATCAGAACTTAGTTCATTAGAACAAATTGTTTTGAAAATTAATGACAGCAAATATATTTTACTATTAATATGAAAAAGCAATTTGTACATACCATACAATATAAATAAAATAATCATTTAAGCTACTGAAGTTAACATGATGCCCTTTCATATTGGAATGTTTCAAAATCTGATTTTTTACTAAAAAGATATATCTAGCAAAAACATATTTCAGTCATTCTTTGATGTAGCAAAAAAGTATAGAACAATAAATATTTATTCACCTTGAATTCATATGACCTTAATAAAGCTACAAAGTGTAATATAATTACAAACCACAGAGTGCTGTTCAAGGTAATAAAAATATTATTGATAATCGGAGTGCAGTAATCTAGGACATTTATTGAACAATTTTATGTACTGACTCAAGAAAACTGGAAAATTTCTGAAACTAAGAATGATGATAACTGGATAATACTAGTATCCTATTTCACTATGTGTAGGAAATATTTCCAGATTTATCAATAAATGTCAAAGCATTTTTGGACGTTTCTGAACAGTTAAATATAATAAATCGTTATTTCGTGAGCGTCAATCGTGATTCTCGATTCTTTGTTGAAAAAGGTTTGTTTTTAATTGGCTGTGATTTTAATTTGGCGTAACTCTTTTAGAATTTTTCATAAATTTTCTTATTAAAAACAACTTAATAACGATTGCATTCAACAAAATTTTCCACAAAGAAACAATTAATACGTGAACTGAATGATAAAAATTAAACCTGCCACGCTTTTTTAAGAGTTAAATTTGGTCTTACAAATTTCTTTCTTTTAACCTTACTATTAACGAAAATTTAAATATGCAAATTTATAAGTTCATTAAAAATGCCCATAAAGAAAAATATTTCTTTATTTATGAATATTTCCTATTTCATTTTTATGAATTGTGTTTGAGAGTAATATTAAAGTTACACTATAAAGCTGTTCGAGGGATTTTTATGACGGATCTAGTAATTTTGAACCATGGTGAAGTGACAAGAACGACAACTCAGCTGGCACCTCACTCTCCTAATTACCATACCTTAATAACGAAAGAACGTTTGCTCCTAGACAAATTTAACGTGCAACGGCCTCCTCTACACAGCGCGTCTTCAGCGGCATTAGGATCGAACTCGTGATACGTCAGCCACGAGTCCATAAACTTGACCACTAGGCTACCACGGCCACTTATGAGCTGTGTAAGAAAAATGACATCCAAATTGAGTTCTCAAAGTTGCCCTTTCATTATGTGATAATTCAGGATGACAAAAAAAAATAAGAAATGAATATGTAATGATAATATTTAGCAAATATGAATTGAATTCTTTCTCGAAATAGCAATCTCTATTCTACATGCAAGTATAGATGCAGATGGAATTGAGATGGTTATTTTAGTTTTTGTTATATGCAACTTGAGTTGTAAATCCAAAGTAGTAACTGGATGTATATAGTTCTGAAGATAATCATAATTAAAATTGTCTCTTTCCATGTAATGTATAGCTTTGTCAGCTCACTGCATAATCTTTTGCAATCTAGCAAATAATAAAATAAATTCATAAAGTATTGCGTAATCTTTTCAGCAATATAATAAAAATGCTGACATGAATTTATTTTGTGCGCGTGTAAATGCGATGCATAAAATGTTGAGAGTTCCCTTTTTCTGTTCGCTTGCAATACATTAATTTGAATTCCATCAGTAATGATTAAATCATTATAATAATTAAACAAATTATTAGAATAAAGGTTATTATTAATCAAATAGAGATAACATGAGTCTTTATTGTTGTTCCATTAGTCGTTAAATATAATGTGTTCCACGAATGTATTATAAAAAATCTGTTGAATGTAAAGTGAATGGATTTCCAACTGGAAACTGTAGTGAAAGTATTTAAATAAATTGCAAATGTGTTCATTTCTTGATGATTTATATTTTGAAAGTTTATTCATTGAAACAAATTTGTAACATGCTGATAAAGTTTTCTTAAAAGAATATTCGCTTTAATTTGTTAAGAACCAGTGTTTCCGTAGGTAATGTTTCAAGGACACTAGTTTTTTTAAAGAAGCGCATAAAACCAAATAGTAAACAATTGTGAAAAGTCGAATTTCTCACCATCACAATTGGTTACGAATACTATCAAAAACAAATAATTCTACGATTATAAAGCATTTTTAGTTCAAATATACCTAATTTTCCCGTATGAAATGTATATAAGCAAATTAGTAATATTATATAACTCTCTTTGTAAACCTCATGCTTTACCTTTATTAAAACAGTATAATTATTTCAATCCAATTATCCAAGAGGAGTTTGAATAATTATGAAGGGTATTTACGGTATTTATTGAATTACACTAATTGATACGATTATATATAGATATTTTTTTCTCTTGACAATATTCCTAGAATTAATTGTCCATCTAGAAATTTTCAGTATTTTAATTTTAAAATTTGCTGAAAATAAACTAGAACATTATGACATAATAGCCAATTAAGTTGATAATTTAATTCTTTTTTCTGTAAATAATTATTCCCTTAGGCCGAAAAGGTTTAACTTCCTTCTATTGCTTACGACTTATTTTTGGCAGTGGTCCCTGTAATGTGATGTTTTCTTTATTGGTTTTTTACAGTAACAATTTTCAGAAAAAACATTTTCCAATTAGTGAAGATAGAGCGTAATTTGAAGTATACCACAAATATGACGCAATTTACAAATGGATTACGCTGCTCAAACTGGATGTTTTGTTTACTTAACTCTATTATTTATAATCCTCTTTTCAGTGTTGATACATGAGTCAGTTTCACAGTGAAAGTTTCATCTTGTTATTTCTTTGTTCATTTTAAAATAATTTTGGAGCTCCAATGATATATTTTTTTTACATTTGCAAGTGATTTCTAATTTAAAAAAATGTAATAGAATGGTATAAATAGAATAAATCACAGGATGAGTCTGTATAAGACCTCCTGATACAGATTTTCCTCAACAAATTAAGAACTCGAGGAAATTTTTGTGAAAATTCTGCCATATTCTCAAATAATTATTTTGTGGTATTTATCTTTGCGCTTACACCACTCAAAAACAACTACTCTGTTTTTACACTTATATAGAAAAATACCGATCTTCAACGTTCATCTTTTGGAACTTGCACACATCAAACTTCTGATTTCTTCTTTTTATTACACGTCTTACAGTTTCATTTCAATTATACTAATTAGAATTTAAAACTTTTAAATTAAGATTGTGATGATTTTGTTGGGAAACCGTCTTACAAATACATTACGATTTATAAAAATTGCTATGAAGGAAGCTTGAAAATTAAACCAAACTTACAGGAATTGTACAACAGGTTAGGATAAACGAATAATGAGAATAACAAAGTGATCAAACATTCATAGGATGAGAAACATCCTCCAGACTAAGTACGCCATTTCATGAAAAGAACTGTAGAGGTGTATTTAAAAATATATTTTCTTTCGAATGCTGTTAAATGGTAGATTAGAAGTCAATAAATTTCAATAAAAACGAAGCCATAAGAGTCATAATTGGAGTGCGAAAGGGGCAGCATGAGTTTTAGTGATGGTATAGACTTTTTTATTGTTGCTGTCGTGTCCTTGCTCAAGGGAAGGAATGACGATTGCCAGAGCCTGAGACAGGTTGGACTTCGATATGGTAGATGGCTACACCACCTACCTCCAATTTCACAATTTAGGCATGGAACTGGAGGGGAAGGAAATATATTCTCCAGCCCCCTGAAAACGTGGTTTCTGCTGCGACCGCCCACTAGACTTTCGGACCCACTGATTTAACGAGCACTTACTCCGTGTGTACAAGGTATATGGTGGCATCGGGCATCAAACCCAGGCCTTCCGGTCTAGAGTCCAATGCTCTAACCACTAGTCTACGCTCGGCCCTACTTCTTTATTGGGAAATCGCCAAGTGTACAGAACGTAGTACCACACAGCAGAGGTATATTTGGGGAACTAGACTATGGAAAGCAGGACAAATATAAACCCAGGCATTGTGTGTGTGTGGGCAATGTAGTGTCATGTCACTACAGGGCGTTTGACATTTGAACCATATCTTGATGAGAGACGTGTAGCCTTCCCTCTTGAGTGGGCATAACATTGGAACACTTCTGCACAAATACATTATCGTCAATTTCTCCGCAAAAAGTTTCTGTATCATGATTTATCGTGTTTAAGAATTTGTTGTTTTATTATATTTGTAAATGTGATTAATGTTTTCACTCAAAATTCAGGTTAAGGAATAGTAGTATTAGAATAAAAGACAATAAAATTATTGTTAAAAATTGTCTTAAAGAGAAAATAGACACTATTTTTCCATAAGTCTTTATTTCAGTTTCATATTTATGTATTCCAAAATGAATGGAATGATGATATTGTTAACCTATAAATTTAATTAAATACAGTTGTAATGACACCGACAGTTATTTTAAACAATATTTTTTGTTTGCAATCAAATTGTATCATTCATAGCAGAAAAAATTCATCGACAGCGTTGGAAACTTGAATTTTAAAAAAAATATCGGTATTTTTATAAGAATATGTTGATGCAATCGGAATATTACTTCTTTCTATCTTTAAATTTGCAATGGTTTTCATAGTACGGTTTAAAGAGACAATATAAATATCGGGCAATAAATGTTTTTAAATGATATTTCAAAAATACCTATACTTTAAAGTGATGATTTAGAATTCAGTTTCTGCTAAACTGGTTTTCTTTGTTAAAATTTCAATTTTGGAAAAGTTTAAACTTAAAACAATATGTTGGAAACTTTATAAAACTCTCAGAATTAATCTTTCTCTTTGTAAACTATTTGATAATTTTATATTAATTTAGAATATCCGAGGTGAGACCATTTCACAAAATTGCTTTTATAGAAGATTTACACAATTTTAGAGTTAAGGCGAGGTTGCAATTTTACGAAATTGGCAGTATTACTTTTCCATTTGCAAAATCTTTTCAAATGTAATAAAGACAGATAATTCGTAATAACCGCTTATATTTTCATGAAAAATTAGAAAAATCTGAATTTACTTAACAAAATGCTGCCAACAACTTTTCCAAAACTATTCAATGAATAGCCATTGGAAACTAGTTCAAATAGGTATTCCAAGTATTTTCCATTTGACTGTCTCGCCATTATATTTTGTCTTTCTAAGAGTTAATGGTTTTGAAATTATATCCTTCCGATTACTTGAATCAGTTTATATAAATAATCATAAGAAATATTTTAAATGAAAAAGTAGGGTGTAACATGCAAACTGAAACTTTCAAAACTGGATATTCCAAGGACCTTTATTGAAAGAGTCAAATAAATTGAAATCCGATGCTTTACTTTTTATTATGTGGAATGTTAATGAAATCTATAGAAATTTGAAACATTTCCATAGCTTTTCTTAAAAGTTTAATATTTAATTTAAAAAATGATATTTAAGAATCGTCATTGAGAAGGCAATTTCAACCATATGTATTGGGAAAAAATAATGACTATTTGCTGTTTTTTAATGTCTGATGCGTATAGTAATTATAATTGCTCAGACTACATTAAAATATTAGAAAAAGAATAATTTTGAAAGTAAAAGTAATCTATGATGCTTGAAGAAAATTGAACTCACGATAAAATTTAAATTCTAAAACAATAGAAATTAAAATTAAAATTTAAAAAAAAAATAGAGTATTAAAATTATAACGTTTAAATTCTGTGTGGAAAGAAGATATGAATGTAATTTGTGAGAAGCTTAATAAATCCTATAAACAAAAGTGTGTTATCAGTTTTTCTTAAGTTTAAATACAAATTAAGCAGCGTGTTTCCCTATAGCAGGGGTGGCGAATCTTTTTAGATCAACGTGACATTCTTTCTTAAAGAAATGTTTAAGGAGATAGACATGCCGTCAGATAATTTTGATTTGTGATTATTGAGAAAATAATAAAACTATATACTAACAACTCAAAACTCTTTCATTACAACGAAAAAATACATTTTGCACAGTATTGTAGTAAATGTTTTATTTACACGTGTTATTCAACATTAGTGAGAATTCTGTTGTGGTAGATAAGATGACAAATAACTTGTATTAGGATTGTAAGATGTTACTTTTACAAGAATGCAAGCTGAACTGAAGCCATCTTCCAAACTGTTTCTAAGTGAGTTTTTATTCCTCTCTGAAAATAATGACTCGCAGGTATAGGTAGATGAAAATAGGGTTAACATAGCATGACCCAATTTTTTCAAACAGCTAAATGCATCTGGAATAGAATTCCATGTTTCCAATTTTTACTTATTTTACTCGTTAATCTTTCTGTTTTAATCAATTCCAACTTTCTGCTTTTTTTCTATAAATTTTTGAATCCATATTGAACTAGACTGGAAATCAATCAGTTGCATTTCAAATTTTTCAATTTACAACCAATAGAATTGGGACAAATTCAGTTTATTAAATGAAGTCATATTTAAGTACATAAAAACCTTGAGCGTTTCCGATAATTTTTTGAACTGAGAATATCTGGCTGAAAACTGCGACTAATCACTCACGTGTTTTGTAATACTTCACATTGAATTTTGTTATTTTGAATTAAAATGCAAACAGTTTTGATCGGCGGCGTGCCCAAAATATTGTGTAGCGTGCCATCAATGGCACGCGTGCCACTGGTTCGCCATCCCTGCCCTATAGCAAATACCTTATTTATCCAAATCTAAGTCACACCTCAAATTCTGAATACGTTTTTATGAGAAAATAAAAATTAGTGTAAAATGATTCATTAATATCCGATATTTCCTTCCTTCCCTCCTCAGTTGCTTAACTGTCCAGGGTGCGTCTTGGCCTTCCCAAGAAGTCTTTTCCAGGCCCGCTTTCTTCTTGCTAGTGATCTCCAATTCTTGATTCTCAAAACTAGATCTTTTTCAAGGCCATCAATCCATCTAAGATTTGGCCTGTCCTTTCTTTGTGTGCCAATTGGTTGGGCATTGAAGACTTTTTAGTGGTGCGGATTTCTTCCATTCTGACAATGTGTCCTTCTTATTCAATTCGTTGTATTTTGATGAAGTTAACATTCTCCGATTCTCTATATCGTTGATAGAGCTCTAAATTTTATCATTTTCACCACGTTCCATTTTCCTGGATTCCTCTAAAAATACATCTTAAAATCTTCCTTTCGTAGATTTTTATCATGATCTTATCTGTTCCAGACATGGACCAAGTTTCACATGCATAAGTATTAATACTGATCTTAAAAGACTTTTATACAATACAATACAATTTGCACGGGTGAATTTAAAAATTAAACAATACAGACTGAAGGATAAAGAAGTTTTTAATAAGTTAATTTTACGTGAATTGTGAATTAAACAAAAAAAAAAGCTTTTTGCAAAACTCAGCTGAACAAAAAAAAATATGTTCGCTTAATTTTGAGTCTTTAGATATAATATAACTGATTTATTATTATTATAATTATTTATGACGCTATTATTATATATAACTTTCTTGTGGGTCGATTTTTGAAAACACCTACCTGCTCAGTAAAAGTAACACATTGTTACAAATTTTGTGTAATAAACGCTTAAAATAGTGTAAATAATTTGTATTTGGATGTGTAATACGTTAACATTACTTTCTGATGCATTTATTTTATGTTAAATAGCTGTTACTCGCGACTTCATCCACGTGGAATTTTAACAAAAAAGAGTTTATTCACTTTGCAGAGCTTACGAAATGTCATTCTTCTATTTTGTGAATCTATGTTTCTTTTTTGTTTCTTTTTTTTCTTTGCTTTTTGGTGAGCAAAAGGTGAAAGGGACGTATGAACTTTGACACTGTCGATGGGGGGAGGACTAAAATCATTAGGATCAAAATAGGTCTAAGTAGCAGTAGGGTGAAACGCGAACATAAACGAAGCCGCAAAGAAAGGGGTGAAAGGGACGCATGACCTTTGACAATGCAGTTAAGGACTGTAAAACCATTAGGATCAAAGGACATGAACAGGAAATATCGCGAGTGGCAGCAACCTAATCAAACAAAAAAGTTTGATATAACTGCTAGAAATCGTTGAGACAGAAGGCTCGCGAAATAAAATAATCCCTATTGAATAAAAATAATCCCTATTGAAATAAATAATCTCTGTTTGAATCGGATATTTCTCACTATTTCATTGGTTTCAATTTCCTTTTCTCGGAACCCTAATTTTTTCTAAAATAAAAGTGACCTAAGTTACTCCGTATAACATTAACTATCTGCCATTGAAAGTTTCGTCAAAATTGGTCCAGCCATTTCAGAGATTAGCCGGAATAAACAAACAGACAGACAAAAATTTTAAAAATTGATTTTTTCATATAAGTACTGTATATACTTTTAAATGCATTTAGTAAAAAGCTGTTAATTTCAAATTACAAACAGACACTTCATTTTTATTGATATGTGTAGATACTGCAACTGCGTAAGTAAAACAATAAATTTTAAAAGTATATGTTGGTTTTAATATTAATAGTTCATTACTTTTGAGTATTCCAGCCTCTTTCTTTTGATTAAATTCGATTTATTATATTTTCGTATTCAATTAAGACTTTTATTAACCATAGTAATTCTCTTTTGCATTTCAGTGGTACAATCATTTCTATTGTTAATTTTCGTACCTAAATAAGTGAAACTCTCAACAACTTCAAAAATATAGCTTTCAATTTTAAAGTTGGAATTGTTAAAACATGATTTAGTGCAAGACATGTATTTGGTCTTATTCTCGTTGATTTTCAGTCATATTCTGAGGGTCTCTTTCTATAAAGACAAGAAGACTTGTCCTAGTGCGATGAATCCGATGTTTACGAAATTAAAAAAAAATAAATAAGAGTAGAACTGATATGAATAGAATAGTTAATTTATTCCACTAGCATTAAAAACTTTGAAGTACACATATGAACATGTAATTTTTCTATCCGTCGGTATCATGTTCAGCTCCTCCTTCCAACGAATTTTCCGCCTTCGATTCTAAGCTGCACTTGATTTTCAATAGTATTAGCTTTGGAAAAAAATTGTGGATTCGATTCGATTAAACACTCTATCTCTTGTATTGTAATGATTGTCAAATACCAATTCTGCAAATTCTTGATAAACGATATTTTTATTTTCCGATATTAAATTATTTTCTTCCAATTATATTAATTATTTTACCATTTCAGTTATTAGTGTAATGTGTACAATTTTAAAATCAAACAAGTAAAGTGAAAGATAAGCTTTTATAAAGATTTAATTAAGAGTGGCTGGTTTATATAGGAAATCAGTATTCCTCAAACTCAAGTATAATACTTCATCTACAAGACTTCCATCAAATAAACTATCACCATTACATAATATATGATCTCTTTTGTGAAGCGAATGTGTCACTCAGCAACGAACTTGTGCCAAGGAAGATAGATGAGCTAAGCAAAGAAAAGATTGTTTATCTTCCAAAACTGTGAAACGTGATCTCTGAAACAAAATGAAAAATACTTGGAGAAAATGAAACTTATTAGATAGTGATACAATGAGGCCTGGAAGCTCCGTCATAAATCAGAGACTTTCCACGAACTTTGAATGCATAAATGTGACCAGTCTTTATATTTATGTCTTAGAAATTATGATGTATTACTGTGGATCTTGAATTACTTGGAATGCTGTGTGTGCAATGTATGACTAAGATGAAGCTATTTTCTGTTTTCCTTCAAGTGATACTTTATGTTATGAATAGTAGTAACTTATGCACAGGGAAAGTTATTGAAAAATGTAATTGCAATAGTAATTTAATTTAAAAATAGTTACATATTATATAGTCTCTTCTTAAAAATATTTAATATAACAGCTAAAAGACTCGTTAAATTTGGCAGGATGTTTAATACTTATGATTTTTTTTAAAAATTGATTGTAACAAGTGATGCATTGGTATTAAAATTTTCTTAATTACCAAAAATCAATTAACAATTGATGAATATGCTATAGTAGTCCAGTAGCTCCAGTAGTCGTACTTTATAGTGCAAAAGATAAAGAACAAATTTTCGCGAATTTTTCTATAACTGCTGAACTCGTTTGTGAAGTAAAAAATGAAAATTTTTAAATCAAATAATCATTAGCGATAAACACTAATTTTTTATTATCAGCTAAAACAAGCTGATAATAAAAATTGAATGGTTATCGCTTATGATCATGACACACTAATGAGAGCATGATAGTCTAAAAATGATGTATAGCAAGATAATACTTGTGGAGAATTCAACAAGGTATAGGCTCACTTATGAGACAGCAATGCGCTGCTCTCACAATGATCTGTAATGCTATTTATAGTACTGTTTATGACATCTTGGGATAATAAATCTTGATATATATAAATATGGGATGTTTCTTAGACTCTAGAGTGTTCTTAGAGATGGATGGTAGGGCTGCGGTAACCCGGTGGTAAAGGTATCGGATCATGGCAAGCATGTCATGAGTTCGAGCCCAGTACCACTAAAGACCTGCCGTGTAGGGGAGAGATGCATGGATTAAATCAGTCGAGAGCTCAAACGTCCTCCCGTTGGTGTGGGGTGGTAGTTAGGAAAAGGGGTGCTAGCTCAGGTGTTGTCCTCGTCGCTTGCCCATGGTTCAAAATTACGTGGTTCGTCGCCAAAAGCCCTCATGTAGCTAAACAGTGCGATGTTAATATTCACTCACTCACTCACAGAGATGGATGTTGAATGGTAATTGCTATACATATTCTAAAAGATTAGATGTGCAGATTTAGCTGCAAACTTCATCCTTATAGAATATTCTAAAGTTCTCGAGGTTTCAGTCGAGCAGTTGAACTATGTGTAGATGAGTTTCATTGTCTATAAAACTGAACTGAGTTCCAATGGCCTCTCAGAGTGGCCTCGCCCAAATCTCACCTGTACACCTCGGAGCAGTCAACATGCATCTATAGGCACCAGTGGCCCACACAAGGGAAGTTGGTCTATAAGTTCACCCCCACTCATCACCCTTGATATTCTTTTCAATTGATTATAATCTTATGTATATATTACGTATAATTCAACTCAGTATTTGTTTTGAATAACATTTTATTAGTTAATGCTAATTATGCACATTTTGCTGTTTTTTGCTACCAACAATCGACAAAATGAAAAGAATATGTTTGGCGGCATATTGAGGTATTATACGAGAATAGCGGACTTTCGACCCTAAATTCCCCCTTTGAAAAATTCCTGTGTGTGCTACTGATGGAGTCCTATCCAACATCACGCAGTCCCAGACTTTAACACTATCACCATAATGGTTCACTTCCGTATTGTTGGAGAGATGACACCGATTCCCTGGTTCCCTCCCTCCATAAAATTTTGTAACAAGAAAATTAAATTCGCAATATTTACAACAGCGTTTTGGATAAAAAAGAAACTATAAATTTCTATGTGGTCTAAATTATGCTGTTAATTGATAAATTATGAATTATTTTAACATCTTAAATTCATTTTCACGTATTTCAAATCGAGGTATTACATGAAATTATTGCTACATTATAGATTTTTCTATGATGTAAGTATTTCACTTTTTTTTAAATTAAAGAAAAGCTAATTTTAATTATGTAACTTATAAAAATAATACGTATTTAAAATAGAAATTCTATATAAATTCAAAATCTAAACATTTTTAAAAAGTATTTTT